>WIPJ01000963.1:61289-92902 GCA_018155075.1 Cassiopea andromeda
TATATATATATATATATATATATCCATTGTTAAGTTTGGTTTTGCAATGCTTTTTTAAATTCATTATTACTGCATTTTTCTGGGATGAACTTTTGAGGATCACATATTTTCAAACTTAACACTTGCACTCATTTTACAACATCTAAGACAACAATGTGAAATTGAACATGACGTTGAAGAGCCCCTGCACATACATTTCACATGAATACACGTTTTTTGTTTATACGAAAAAATTTTATAAGAAAATGAGGCTTAAATGGTCAATATCTTAAGAAAATTGTACGAAAATCACGAGGCTCAGCTTCCAAAATTAAGTGTTTTTATAGGCCGAAAATCGGCCATATATTCCATTCAGAATGTTAAAGATGGAATTAAAATTCAAGGATAAAATACAAACTACGAAAGTGTAAACCATTTTAGCCAGTTTATGTCAGTCAAGTTAAGAAAAATTTATGAAAATATCAGACTCAATTTCGGGAAAAGGTAAGAAAATTGAAGCTCAGGCAAAATAATGGTTTTCTTATAAAAGAAAAGACGTGTGTATGGTAGATATTGTAACATAAATCTAATTCTTGCATTCCCCTCCATGTTACATAAGTGGGGGGTTGCAGGAATTAAACTGGAGCCACATCTCAGAACTAAAATGCGGCATATTCCAAAATTTCAAACCTGCTTTTCTGGATACATGTGCTTTTGATCAACTTCTCCAGCAATTGGTTTTAGAACGCTGTCGGCATAGTCTCGACATGTTTTACGTAACATTTCGTGTGTTTCAGGTAGTTGTGCAAAAGGATGGAGACCCTCGTCATTCTCAGCATAACTTTGGTTTGTAGACACAGATCTTGTAGAAAACTGTACAAGCGCACTACTTGCTACACGAAGTCCAACTTTTCTGCTTATGTTTCTCATCAGATGCGCCATTTTACAGTTGAGGGAAGCTTGTAACATTCATAACAAATCTATCTATTTGAAACCTTTTAGGTCAAAGTGCAAGCTTTCGTCAGCCTCGTTTGCGATGTTATGAATGATGGAGAGAGGCTGGGCACAAGCTCTTTAATTACAAAATAGATCTCACATACTAATACAAACCAGTTTTGGGCAAAGAACAAAACAATTAATAATATAGAATACTAAACTGTGCACTTGAGCTATCTACTGGTAAAGGAAGCAGTTATACAATAAGGATAAAATCGCTATAGCGTCCCCTACAAAAACAGCAATGTGCCTAATTCAGAACGGACATAAGCTTTAGTAAACATTAGAAAACAAAAGTTGTGATAGTCAATTGAGATTTGCAATGAAATCATTCGAATGAGGCAAAATTATTACGTACCCTAGAGCGTCGAATAATGGGGGGGCGGGGGTCCAGCGCTTTCTATGTCCGAAATTCAGATAATCCCAAATTCAGAAATGAAAGAACCGAGATATTAACAAGAAGAGATGACAGCATGGCTACTAAACAAACCAAATACATTGTCTGTTGTCAATGAGCGAGGGCTTGGGCGCTTGGGTCAACTAGCTAGCCCAGTAACGTAAAAGCCGACATACTGTAGTGTTGGGCCTAGGGTGCTTATGACGTAGTGAAACAGATTTCCAACTCAAAAACAAAGCAAATCTGACACATCTGATTGGTAAATTCATTTACTGCAGCATTGTTACAGACAAATCACGGACGGAATCGCGCTAGATACCAGACGGCTAAAACCTGCTAAACACTACTAAAGGAGTAAAACCATAATTTCTATTTCAGTTTGATTCCATTAGCCGGCCTATCAATACACGGACAATTTGCCGAGTGATGAATACACATCATCTGAAATTGGTGACGTAGTCTCTCACGTAACTGCTCTCTTTGGCTTTGCATATCTTTTTTCCTTGCCTGAAATTCTTTGATTTCTTGCTCTGATATAACAGCATCTTCTAGCAAAGATGACTGTCCAGAATCCTTTAAGGAAAGAAAGAATCAAGGTAAAATCCGTGAAGCAGGAAATAAATTCCAGATGACCCTTTGAAGATCTAAATAACGACGAAAAGAGTGAGCATATTTTAATCGCAAGTCCGGCTATATGATTTTATTTCAATTAGAAAATTCCAGTAAGTCAGACGTTTCATTGAACATGATGATGTAGTTATAGTCACATCCAAAATAATCCAAATTTTGCAGACGAAGGTAACATGCATCTTCAAATATCCATTTTTATAAGAAACCTAGCTCAAGGCCTAGTACTAAAAGTTTCTTAATTTTTGGCCACATTTTAGCTCAAACAGCTTCTTAAAAATTTCTTAATTCAGCAAACTAAATTAAGGTGAAAGCGTACGCAGAACGTGAATGTAACAAACTATTTGTCCTACAACAAACAAGATATTCATATTGCTTTGGTGGAGCTTTACGTTTTTACCAGGCAACAATTTCAATATGCTATTTGTGAAGAGTTTCTTAGCTCTCTCCTTGTAGTTTTTAAAGTTTCTTAAATTTTAGGCTGTCTAGTACTACGTTGCTTATATAGTGGTTTCTCATAAAAGAGCGCGTAGTCATCTTAGCCAAGAACTAACCGAAGTGGCGTCATCATCTAAACGATGCCAACCCATTGATTCCAGTAATTTCAATTCTGCATCGTTAAATTCATTTGTCTTTGTGTCGATATCTTTGATAGGGTGATGTCTTGTCGTGTTTTTCGAATCAGTCTTTGGTCTTGGATTGAAATTTTCATGAAACTGCAAAGAATGAAAAAAAGTGAAAAGGCGTCTGTCTAGGTTAGGAATTTCTCGATGGAATGGTTATGCGACTTTCATTAATAGGACTGTGAGCAGAATTATCGTCTACAACTGACCAAGTTCTAGGCTCAAGTCGCAATAAGGAGGGAATTTCATGAATCAGATCCCCACTTCAGTTTCTACTGGATGCTAAACACAAATCAAAGACATACTCAACAATCATTCAGCTGTAAAGTGCATCAGAACATAATTTTGTACTCAGAGGAAAAGGATTATTCAACTTAATTTGATTACTTGAAACTTACTTCCTAAATTGTCGTATAAAAGATACGCTGCAAAAAACGATTCCCAGAAAGGAAGGCGATAACACATATCCAAAGATCAGTCATCGAAAAGGGGTTCCCCAAAACAAGAAGTACAGAGCAGGAGTGAGCATGCGATATAGGCCACATGAACAATAACAAACTATATCTAACAGTAGAATGCTGGACTAACACAAAAATATGCAACTTTCGACAAATCACCTGTTTAACTAAATTTAAAACTATCAACATTTCTCTATTTTATGTACCACTTGATCAACAATGTTTATGATCTTTAAGTAAACTCAGTTGATCAACTTGGATCAACCTACCTCTTTTGATTTGCCAACTTTCTTTCGATTTCTCCGTTTTCCTCCTTCGGAATTCATTGCTGCACACTTTGCACAAATCTCCGAATAAACAGCAGCACCCTTTCCACGATCTGATGGCGGTCCCCGATCATACTTGTCCCTTGGTGATAATTGCTGACCACACGAACGACACGCCGGAGGAGTGACATAGCCATTTGTGGGTCCTTTCGCTTTACTGTACAACGTAAAAGGTTTCTCTTCTGAGGCATTGATAAAACCATTTTTCCTATGCAGATTCTCTTTAACATCATCTCCACAATCACAACTATCATACAACAGTGAATCTGTAATAGAGTCACAATCATTTTCAATGCTCTTCCTGCTATTCTTGCTATCATTTATAACCGACTCTGTTGTTGTTGATTCTACAATGTTATTCTCCTTACTGCCGTTTTCCTTGCACGTAAGAGAACCATTTACTTTTGTTTCAACACTACAATGCATGGGCTTCTCCTCTTTCGACGCAACGCTAGATTCTGATTTACAACTTTCTCTATCGTTTTCATTTTCAAATCCATTTTCTTTTCCTGCAGACTCGACATTATGACCATTTGTGATAGTTCCTTTTTTCTCTGCCAGTTCATTTGCAAATTTACATTTATTCTCCTTTCGCTTTTTCTTTTTCATCCGCTTTTGTTCTTTTTTCAGCTCTTTCGCTCTCTCAGCTTCTGATATTTCTTCGACAACCTGCTCTAGCCGTGATATCCCTTGTTTATCTTCTATAGCAACCTACGAATTAAAAATATGACAATTAGAACAAGTCTACGTTTCAAATTAAACTGCATAAAAACTTGTGGATGCTACCTTGCAGTGTACAACTAAATATCGCAGACTTTGGAATATCTTATGTTAAACTTTTGTTAAAAATTTAGTGTTTTTACAGTTACTGTTTAACATTTTATTTTTAACATTGTAACAAGATTTTTGTTGGCATTACTTAGCTTTTAGCTATTTCTTATGTTTACCACCTGTAAACAAGCAAACAAACAAATTGAGTCTCCAAATGATAATAATAGTACGTGAACTCAAACATGCGTGATTTTATCATTTCATTCGCATCAGATCAAATTCTGGAAATTGTCTATGCCGCATGCTAAATTTGAGATGAGTAGAAGCTTGTGACATAAAACAATTACAAATGCCACCACATGACCCGCACCTGTCATTTCAAACATGATTTGATAATTCTCTGGTTTAGGACGATATCAGTTCCAAATCAAGCAAAACTCTCATTTAAGTATAGCAAGAAGTCAATCAATAAAGTTGACTTGAATAAAAATATCTGCAGAATTCAGCAGTACCGTATTTTTTGGACTATAAGGCGCACTGGATTATATGACGCAGTATCAGTGAATGGATTGTTTTTGGTATATAGGATTATAAGGCGCATAAGGTATTAAAAAAGTCGGATAAATCAGACTTTATTCAAATCGTTATTAAATGTCAATATTATACACTCTCTTCATATGTAAGGCGCCTTATTGTCCAACAAATACGGTAATCACGCAAAAAATTTCACATCATGACACTGTGGCTATTTTCTCTTCTATATATTGGAAAAGAAATAGCCTCCAGAGTACAACTACTAACGCAACTTGGGACTAATCAGAACTGACGCAAGATGAATGAAACTTAAAACTTCAACGTCTCATTACCTCAAAATTTTTACGCAATGCTTCGACTCCCAAATAAAACAACATCTGCCATGTTTGCTCTTCTGCGCGTAGCTTTTGCCATAAACGGTGTAATCTCTCCCAGAGATGAATGCCAAGACATGTTAAGACCTAACAGCCAAGAATAAAACGGATATTGATTTGCATGAATAAATAATGAATCATTCCGTGATGGCCTAGCTTGTGACAATATGATAAAGTATTTCTTAAGACCAAAAGAGAATCAATCAATAGAAATCAGTTTTCCTTGGCTTTAATAAACTTGGCCATAAATTGCGATGATATTGCAATTAAAACTTTTTTCATTTGATACTAACTTGATTCACACCCAATACGTGAATCAAAATTCCCTGACTATTCCCTGGCTGGTAGTCAAAACATCCAATTTCCCCCTGACTCCCATTTCACATATTTACAAAAATAGACAAAGAAAATGGAGCCTAATAGATAGGTAATGAACATATACTTGCTATTTCACAATGATAAATGATAAAGTTCATATTTACTAACAACAATTAGAGCAACGACCTTGCGAACAACCATGCCAATAATTAATAAAAGTTATATGCTGACTAACTAATTTGTTTTCCATGACTTTCCCTGACTTGAATGAAAATTATACAAAATTCCCTGACTATTCCATGTTTCCCTGACTTTCTGCAAAAATGGCCTATTTTCCAGGTTCAGTATAAACCCTAACTAATAAGGGGGGCATAGCTCTTTTAAACATCAATAAAATGACGACTAAATTCTTCCAGTCATAGATTACCTTACTTCTGAGAAATAAGAGCTGCCCTTTGAATCCAAGAACCATAACAAAGAAAAGGGCTACATCCACATGCTGATTTAAAATAATATGAAATGCAGATTTTATTTGACATAGCACAAAAAGCGGACGCTCATGCTTTTACATCAACTTCTCATTGGAAGGGTAATTTTACCAGGTAACATGATAAGCTAGTACAGAGTTTGTATAAACTCCTTTCAAAAAGTTTCCAAAACGTTTCCTAAGTCAAATGACCAAATGTCTAAAACTATGTAACTCATTTTCATTTGCATTTTAAAAATACCCATAGCAATAGAAAAACGCTACCTTCGACGGTATGTTTTATAATTTATTGGTGGATTATATTTTGTATTATAAATAGTAAAATGAACAAACATAACAAATACGGTGTTTAATACGATACTAAGCTATATCCATTTTAGGATATTTCTAAAATTTTCCAAACAAAAATCTAAAACGTTTACATGGCCATTTTAAAAATCCTCTCTTTTCCAAAACTTCCAAGGTCCTGGAAAATGGCATTTTCAATTTCCATAACTTTCCAAAACTTTCCAAAATTTTCCAAAATCCGTATTGACCCTGCTAGTAGCGTTGGTGTGCTACAAATTGAAATATAAAACAGCCAGTCCTGAAGTTACAGAGTATTAAGGAATTACCTCCTCTTGTGCAATTTCTATTGTTCTAGCATGTCTTTCCCTTCTACCACCGGTCAATTCTGGTTCAGCACGATCAATCAAGTGAGCAATGAAATCTGTATCACAAAGAACATGTATATGTCTTTCCTTAGGGCAGCTCTTTAGTCCTTCATATAAATTTGCGCAGTAGCTGGAAAAAAAGAGATAACTTCGGGTCATAGGCATACACACTTAATGGATTCACTCTACCAAAGCATTATGACTTCATAGACAGGACATTACCTTGCTGGTAAATAGTACCAAGGAACAAATCTATTGAGAAATAACGAGTACATAGCAATACCTTACCAATACTCTGATATGTCTGAAAACTACCAAGATGTCCCTGGGAGAGGGGAGGGGTGGGGTGAGGGAGAACAAGAAGGACACAGCGAGAATGAGAGAGAAAATAATAGTGAGATTGAAAGATAGATGGAGAAATAGAGAGAAATCTAGAATGTTCCTGTTGCACCTTTGCATCTCTCCAGTTTTATTACAATACCAGCAGCGTTAAAGTAGTGATAAAAAAATAAGCTCAATGCATACCCTTTTTCCCCATCCCCTTCAATATCACCAGTGAGAATGTTGTAAGCTCTCAAAACTTTAGACTTGCATTCAGAACAGAACCTTCAATAAGATGTAGCTAGTGATCAGACACTGAATATTTTGAAGCAGAAATTACATCCGAAATATAAAAGGATAACATATTCAGAATCTTATACACCTCTCAAAGGGGTTTTTAACTTCAAATGCAGCAAACCACACACAAATATGAACAATCACTATGCAAAATAAATTCTATGTGGTCTGGGAAATCAACAAAAGTGTATGCTAAGCTTAATTTCAACACTCAGACTTTAAAGCCTGAAAAGCTAACTGAAATGGTTTTAGTGACCAGCAATTAAATATTCAGTAAGAAAATCAATAGTCTAATATAAGCATATGTTCTAAAACTGCAAGTTACTTGTACATGATGAGATTTGGCAAAAAGAAGAGAAACAATAGGAAAATTAGGAACTAAAAAGCAAAAGACAATTACAGTTTAAAGTTATTCACCTGTGTTTGCGTAAGTAATTCTCAAGGGTTTCCAGTAATAAATCAGCATCAATCAATACCACCTTTGGATTGGAAATAAATTAAAAATATTTTAACAATATTATTAGCCACATAATTCAAATAACTTCAGGCATGCCCCATCTGCCAATCCCACCCAATGGATGACTATTAAGGCTGCGCTACTGTTTTTAATCATTCTTACTCTTGACTCCCAAATAGATGTGGCGTCACCGCAGTTAATTGTGAGAAATTTTCCAACTCGAAACGCTCTTGCTTGATAGACCTTGTTTATTAAACATAGCTCACAAGTCCTAGTGCCACGTGTATTCCAAACAACAGAGAACAATTTAATATGAACAGTTAAATACATTATAAGTTTGGCATTTCTTTTTTCATGGGTACCAGATTTCATATCACATAAGGAATTACATTCTTATTTTTTTGCTCCTTGAATGCATTAGTAAGAACCAGTAAATAGTATTTAAATTAGGCAAGCATCTTTCATCCAATGTATTTAACCACTGTGCTAAACCAGGCACCACACAAATGAGATACCATTTGCATTCCCAGCCACCACAATTATTTTAAACACTACGCCTATTAAAATTAACCCAATTTTTCACCACATGTATTTGGGACTCAGGAGTATACATTAAAACCAGAAACTTTCAGACTGAAAACTTTCGGACAAAATATCTCGGATAAAAAACTTTCGGACTGTTTTTTACAAATTTCGGACAAAGCAAATAGAAATTTCAGATAAAGCAAAACGTGTTACAACTACAAAAATACGAAAGAAAAAGATAATGATAACGGTTTAGTGAATAATTGCAGCAGCTTCTAATCTAGCTCTTGAAAAAGATCCTACTTCTCTGACCACTAGCAATTGGAGTTTCTCATGAGGAAGTACAACCCAATGAGTCAATATGCATGTAGCGCTCTCATGGAAAGCTTTCGTGCAACTTCTATAAAGTAAACACCTGACGTACCTTTTCATGCAGTGTGTGAAAGATGCATACACATGTGATCAGGACCACCCAGAGGGGGGCAGGGGCAGTATGCTTCAGATCTTAGAGTGGCCCCCAAAGGTTATGCAGGATTTTATATATGTGTTGTAAATATTCTCACTTCGATTATGCTTCGTGTTCTTTGACCACACAGCATATTGAGAAAGAAGTAAAAGATTCTTTTAGGAGCCCAAAATTTCTCGTTTTTCAGCGTCTATATTTATGGTGACGTCATTAGTGGGCCCATCTTTATTCAGCGAGGAAGAATTATACGAAAGTGCTGACAAAGAATGGGAAGAACAATGCAAAATATATGTTCAAATGACAAATATTGATTAACAGGCTTAAAATCGCCCATATGCGAGTTTTTACTTAAAAAAAAATCTCAGAAGACAAAACCTTCCGACTAAAAAGGATCTCGGACAAGTAAACTTTCGAACATCATTTTGTCCAAAAGTTTGATAGTCTGAAAGTTTTCGGTTTTAATGTATGCATACTGTGGTACTAGTTTTAAACAAACGCTTGGGCTCTTTGAATATTTATATTGCTACTCAAAGATTCATGCTGCTAATAATTATTTCCAGGAAATGACCCAGCACATAAATACAGCCTAAGTCATTGCTGCCAATTTTCCAAAGGCACAGACCATCATCATACTGAAGTATACTAACATGTTCCTGGAAAATGGACCTAAATTGCTGTTATAACATCTAGATTTAATCTTTTCTATATAAACATGGGCCTATCCAATATATGTTCATACTATATATAAATGATGTATTTGGATTGTAATTCATTCCTCATTCATAATGGCAATACTCAGGTCTAACAGGAAAAATCAGTCACAATAGAGTGTTTTGTGCTACGCTTCTTCAATGACAATATATCTCTCCCTCATTTAACGCATGGTTCATAATGTGGTGTATAGATAAAATTTAAGGACTTTTAAAGGAAATTCAAGGGCAAAAAAATTAATTTTTAAGGAGTAATTTTTATGTGGTTCCATGAAAAAATACAAATCATTTCAAAAATAAATCTGCAACTGAAAATGCTCTCCCATTAGCATTGACTAGAAATAAGGAGATTTTGAGGAGTTTTTCCAAAATGCACAAATTCAAGAAGTTTTCAAGAGCCCTTAAAAACATAAATCAAATTTAAGGAGTTTCTAGGCAGCTTAAGGATTAGCATGAACCCTGTAATGTATAGTACAAAGGAAGCAACAGCAGAGTATTTTTAAAATATTCTAATGACAATATATGTCATGGAAAAGAAATAGAAACAAAAATTAAATAGCCCTTGTCATTTAGTGAATGCAATCACACACACAGGCACCCACACACGCAAAAGTCAAATTGCACACATTGCACATGCAAATAGGTGTTCTTGAACGCTTTCTAGTGTCTTCAATTTTCAATTTCATCATGAGGAAAGGTAATGGCCTTTAGCCTATCTTCATCCTTTACATTGTAGCATTTTAAACAACATCATCACTTACTTCCAACTTTTAGGAGCAGCATTTAGTCTGATGATAAAGAATTGCTTTTACATTTATCATTTAATCTATGGTAGTTTCCTTGTTGGAGTGAATCTTTGATTAATGTTATCTTTGTTGCACCTTACAATTCTTTTCTTAGTTTCTTAATTTGATCTAAGGATGTATTTGTTAAGATCTTCTTAACAATCTGATCATATGCACAAAATAACTTGCACATGCTAGTTACCACACACACAGTATTTTCCTCATGGCAAAACCTGATTAAAGCCACATAAAGATGCTGGCATTAAGAAACAGGTAGTTTTGGAACAGTAAAGCTGTCAACTAATAGGTATATCATATAGCATCTTACATCAGTATATCACATCCTATATCATATAGTTTATATCAAACCTCATCACGGCATTCCTGAGAAAGTAAATCCCAAACATCCATCCATCTGTAATAAAACATAATTATTGTTCTTATGTTGTTTTGAAAACATGTATGTTTTAATGCAGCTGATCAGCCATTCCATTTGACATACTCTAAATAATGCACAAATCCTACATCTATTCATAGGTAAAGCCATTTACTTCTATTCATTATGTGTCCTATAGAAAACGTCACACAATAGCTTGTAAATTACTACTTTTTAGAGGCTGAAGTCATGAAGAAACAAAAAAATCATGAAAATTTCAAAGATAATAATGTATGTATCATGGTGACCCTAAATTACACTTCTCTGTGATGGAAAATTAACTATTCTTTGTTCACAATGTGATAACTTTCAAGGGAATTATGTATTAACTCTACTGTAGTGAATAATTGCCAAGCTCTCTAAATATGTGAAAAGCAGCTGCAATTATACTGGCAAGAATATAACTTCAATTTATGGAAGAAAAAATTGGATAAATGCTCTGTTGGCACTCATAAATGTGTAAGCTGTAGAGAGCAAAGTCATAGCATGCTCTTGCAGATAATTCAAAATATGATACAATTAATGTGTACTTTACAAACATAGAAATTAGACTGTGCATGTATGTAAAATATACATAATTGTATCATAACTGGACCAGACAATGACTGCACAGTCATGTCTAGTCAAGTGCAAGATAACACTCTAAAAATAATGCTTTTTTGACACACAAATTCAACACACCCCAATGATCTTGTTTTATGTGTTTCTAAAGAATGCAATATACATCTCCTGAGGATTCAAAAATGTTAAAAAGTAAGGCATGACAATGATCACCAAATATTGATAAATTATAACTTTAAAAATTTGAGTAAAGCATAACCTATAAATTAAGCTTAGTATTATATCAATTTTAAAGACGTTTGAACCTCACTTCACTCTCTACTGTTTTAATCAAGCAAAATGTACTTATTTTCAAACAATAAGTGTGATGATAAAAATAACAATAATTGAACTCTAACTAGAATGTGCTTTTTACTACATTCAAATATAGATCACATTGTTAATAATTGTATTGAGTGACATTTCAATGCTATCCAAATACTATTCTCATGCAAAAGGAGACTTTGTTGCTAAAGTTTTTAATGAGGAGATATTAAATTCTATCCAAACAACAAAATCAAGGCTGTATGATTGCAATTGAAGTGCTGTGACAATTTAAATGGAAGATAGCAAGCACTGAGCTTTGGAAATACATCATGCTGAAAGGCAGGAAAGCTCTTCATTGAATGGGGTCTTGCTTATTGTGAGTGTATAAAACTGATTGAGCATTGTGAACAGATATCTGCAGTATTTGCTGCTCAAACAATGAAGGAGTATCCTAGGCACTCTTTGAATTAGGATGTCACATGAAAATTAGTAGTATCCATTCAAAATAATCAAGAGGTAAACATCTTTATTCAAACCAATTAGAGCTAAGTGTAGTAATTATATAGTTGTGGTACATTCACTAGTATCAGGTGTATCTTCCAGAATTATAGAACTAAATTCTTTGTAGAAAGGAAAAACAAAAACAACATCAATGTTATCCTCCTCTTCATTAACAAGTATAGGAAAACACAATATAAGAATCAAGCTAAATAAACATGGAATTAATACACTAAAGCAAGGAACAAATTGAATAAAAAATGTTCAACATACCTGTTTCGTCTGCTTTTAGGCATTGTATCTACCATATCATTTAAGTGAGATCTAGAAAAGGAAAGAAAGCATGAACAAGTTTTAACAGCTTCCATCTCCTTTCTACTTCAACACTTCAAATTTACTTTTGAACAACCAGGTCTATACTTATGCAGAAATAAATAACTATTAAATGTGAGAAAGTTTAATTATAAGCATGTCTAGGGTGTAGAAAAAGTTTGCTAAACCAATTTCAGACATAAACAACACTTACCCATGGATATAGAATAATGCATAGACCAGATTTGGATCAAACAGGAAGCTATCTGATAGAGTTAAAACTGAAAAAGACAAGAACTGCAATTACTACAGAGGATACATAACCCAAAGAATGAATTTAAAACAACTTAGAATATGTTAAACACAAATAAAAACTGTCAAACAAGGCATTTGATACTCAAAGCGTTTTGAGCCCAAAGGATAAATTAACTACCAGCAGAGCTAAAGCATAACGAAATGCATGGCATTTGTGAAACTATCATCTTAGACTCCATTGACACAGGATTGGATCCAAAACTGTCTGGATAGATTTGGATCTGATCTGTATCTGATCCCATGTAGATGGGTTGAATAGTGATCCTTTTCATTTGTTTACAAAAGAGAGAAAAGTGTTTACTTTTTGGTCTACTATCCAAACACCTTGTGTTCTGCTTTTGAAAGTGGGCCTAAAAATGTTCACATAGTGGACCCAAAAGCATAAGAACATACCTGGTCCTGTGTAAATTCATACCTATTTGAACCAATTTCAAAGCAGATTTTGATACATTTGTCCTTTCATCTATACTCCAGTAGTTCTTACAACCTCCTTTTATTGGAGTATTTTTGCATTTCATTTAGATTCATAGCTCCCTGCTAGTTTTAAGCCCCCACTTGCTGGCTTTTCTCAGTGCTTCCAATCCCCTGCAAATTCTAACCCATGGCAATTTCACACTAAGAGTAATTAGTTAATTTGTTAGAGGAGCAGGTCCACATCAGCATTAGCTGACTTAAGATAAACTTGTGCAACAAATAGACCAGGTATGTATGCATGTATGTATGTATGTATGTAAATACAGGCATATCAGGTTTTAATGGGAAAGGTGATGGCTCACATATGCCTTAGCACATGCCTGCAACTTCCAAGGTGTGTAAAATATTATATGTCTTCACTGCTTTGATGTGGTGAGATGTTGTTGCTAGCTCTGTGGGTTTTTATGAATCAAATGTTCACTGCTTGCTATTTTTGCTGGTTTTTAACACCCAATCCCTCCAGAAATTACTTTGCTCAATTGTTTACTGGGTGAACACAATCAGTATATACATGAGGACATTGCTTTCTAGCTATTTTTGCCAATATCACATACCATCACATGCCTGGATGGTATTAGGTGTGTGATAGCTAGCACTCCTATCATAATCTTCTCATTAAAGCCTGTATATCCACAATATCTATCCAGATAGTTTTGGATCAAGTCTCTATCTGATCTCATACAAACAAGGTACCAAAAACAATGAGCTTACCTCCTGATGCTTTAATAACCAAAGGCTCTACGGCTGGCTGGCCAGATTCTAGTAATTGCTTGAACAATCTTTCAACGCTTGAGAATAAAACTAACATTAGCCAGAAATAAAAACTGAAAAACCCAAATTCAAAATGCACATGATCTAGCCAACTGAATATTGGCAAATCAAAATTTATAATACTTAAGAAAACTAATGAAACTAATTAAAGTAAATGCATGTATAATGTATGATACATAACACTGAATCAATCTATTAAGAGTTGCCACCATTTGCTGGGTGGACCATGACCATGCATTGAAACACTGATTGGAAAAACTTGAAATGAGTTGCTCTTTACATCACGTGCACTTTCACACTGCTTTGATGGTACAAACTGGAGGGAAGTTTTAGTAGATGGGGGGTCAATGCTCAATAGACAGAATGGGGACCCAAACATTTCAAAATTATTCCAGTTTGCTATTAACATTGTATAAATATAAGGTATATAGTTTGTTTTGATTTCCTTACTAGCTAGTATTGATTTGCTTTGACAAAGTCAATGTCTTTCATGTAAGTATCCTTTGTAAAACTTTGAGATCTTTAGGTTAGTAAAGTGAGGGGAGTAGGATTTTCTTTAAAATTGCCTAGTTGGGGTGTTTAATAAATGGAAATGGATAGTGAGATTTTCAAAAATCTGCAATTGGAGGAACCCTACTATTTGGTGCCAATGAATAGCTGATTACAGTTTCTAAATTGCACCAAAAATAGTACCACTACATTAGATTTAATAACAAACCTTCTTCTGCATCCAACACAAGGCACAGATAATGACAGCAATGAAAACAAATCTTTCTGTGATACCATCAATGCACAAGTTAACTCTTTCAATGACAGAAGATTATATCTCTATAATAATAAAGTGTACCATTATATAGTGAAAAATTATCAAACCAGTTTTGATCAATGCAAACAGGTTGACAATTAGTTCCTAATTACATATCCCAGGGCCAAGGGTGCATTCTGTGTAAAAATTGTGCCAGGTGTACGGGTGTATGCAACCATTCCAAGATAAGAGTTATCATTGCTTTGCGCATCAAAAACAAGTGAATTGTGTTCAACTTGAGAAAGCTTGACAAAGCATCGAAAAAGTACTGATGCATTACATTGTAAACTGGGCTAAATATATGCTGTCATGCACAAAAGGAAAACTAATTGTACACTGGATAACTTCTAGCCTAAAATGCACTGTGGGCTAGGATTATTTTACAGAATGGAAATGGACAAAGATGATTGTATAAAGCCCATAACATCAGGGTGGTCAAGGAATTTTGCTTAAAAGAACCTGATAATTTCCATGATAGAAACTAAGTTCCCTGACTGATTTATTTGATTACTAGTTTTATTTAATGCGAATACAGGCAAGTTTCAACACACCTCCTTAAACTGTTTGACTTCATGTTCACTAACACACTCAGTTGATATAACAGTTTCTGGGATTTCCATAACCATCTGTTTGGAAAAAAATAACGATTAAATGCTATAGTCTCTTTCCTCGTGTCCACCACATAATCTAATGTGAGCCCCAGGTGCTATGGCTTGAATGCCACAGGGAAGATTGTAAAGTATACCCCATTCATAAAAATGGTCGCGCAGAATAGCATAAAGACAGACAGTCCCAAGTTTTATGCTAAATATCTTCAGTCTCCAAGCAAAATAACACACTACCGGAATACTACAGACGGCATGCACGCAGGAAAGTACCTATAAAGCGATATACAGCGGCAATTGGGAACACAGGCTCATATGAAATGGCCTCTCCCCCTTTTATGCAAAGTCCTTCCACCATCCATGCTTTACGTAAAACAACAGCATTTAGTCAGACTTCCAGTTTTCCTTGAATGGATTGCTTTGTAGTGATCAAACCGTCTAACTACATCCATTAGCATAAAAAATAAAACAGAAATTCTCTAGATCTCTGCCTACCGTAAGCGTCTCTTCGATCATCAAAGGGATCTGACGACGTTCAAATGGAAATACTTTGTCTCTGCAAACAGCAATAAGCTTCGCCATCTAAGGTATGTTTAACTGCAAAACTTCTTTATTCACAATAATGTCAAACTTCGCCAATGTATATCCGTTGCTCGGAAAAAGGAAGCAAAGGTAGGCCGTTCCAGCCTTGCCTTACTCCGCCATTTTAAAGATTAGAGAAAATGAGAAAACCGTACGGCCGCAATGCATTAATGATTTTCAAAACAGGACGATGCCAAAGGCATTATGGGACGGGTACCAGATTGGAAAAACAAGATGTACACCTGTTGGTAGGTTGATGGCACGAAATTTGAAAATGATAGTGTAAAACACCGCTATATATAGTGACAACTACTACTTCAGGGCAAATGCATTCAAAAGTAGGGGTAGAGCCAGGAAAATTTTGACAAGAGACTGATTATTTCAACACTGGGGACTGCACTCCTATCATGAAAGTGTCTGGACATTTTGGAATGTGTTGAGAGAAAAATTTTGCATTCCACATCTTAGCACCCCCTCGCTTGTCATTGCACCCAAAGGGTCACTTGAGCCTTTTATGTACGGAGAGTGTCCATCCAATATTTTTGGGTGAGGATTCGGATTGTGATCCGATACTTTTGGAGGGCCTTTCAGTGATGGCACGTGATAGCAATTTGTTACACTCAATAGCGCCATTTTGAATCGATCTCATCAAGTAATTTATTTGACATTTTTGGGTTTGTACAATTTTTTTATACTTTTGGGTGAATGTTGGAATTCAAAGATGGACCCCCCTCCCGCATACAAAATATTTATGTTTTTTTGCATACGAATAAGTTTATAAGAAAATGAGGCTCAAATGGTCAAAATCTTAAGAAAATGTTAAGAAAATCACGAGGATCGATTTCCAAAATTTAGTATTTTTATTGTCTAAAAATCGATAATTCGTCGTTATTGTATTCAAAATGTTAAAAATGGAATTCAAATTCAAGTATACAATATTAATAACTATTTTAGCCAGTATATTTCAGTAAAAGTTAAGAAAAATTTAATAAAATCTCAGGCTCAATTTCGGGAAAAGTTAAGAAAATTGAGGCTCAGGCAAAATGACAAATTTTCTTATAACAAAACGTGCGTACAGGTTAACCAGGTTCATTTTTAAAATATGTTTTCCAACCTGACCTGTGAAACAAATTGTGACACCCTAGAAATGATTGCAAAGTAAGTATACAAAACTAATGTACATACCTAATTTACAGAATAAAAGAGTTCAACTTAATAAAAATTACAAACTGTCCCTGTCTAGAGCTGGTCTTTGAAGGTTTCCGGGGAGGCTGCCTGTTTTGCTGCATTTCTAGATCGTCCCATAGTTTTGCACTTCGATAAGAAGATGCCTTTTGGCCATTGATCATTTTTAGGCGTGGTACCTTAAGATCAGTGCCTGATGAGCGTAAATCCCGCTCTCTAGTTTTCTCAAGTAATCAAGACAAAGTGAATTTAAGGAATTATATATCAACATGGCTGTCTCTTTTCCTATAAAATCTTTAATAGTTAACCAGCCAGGGTCCTGAATTATTGGAACAGCAGATACATAGTACGGACTGATAGTTACAATTCTAGCTGCTTTATTTTGGATTCTCTCTTTCACTGCAGCACCCCAAGAGCGAACAACAGTATCTCAAATGAGGATCAATAATCACTCTGTATATTTGTTGAGTGCCAGGTGGTAAGTGTTTCTTAGAATACCTAATAAGGCCAAGGGTGCGATTTGTTTTGGTCTTACTAGTATCAATGTGTCCCACTTGAGTTGACTGTCTAACTCCAAAGTACCTTACATTGGTAATCATTTCAATTTTCTGCTCACCTATTGAAAAATAAAATTGGACATCTGACCAGCTTTCGATCATGCAGATGTATAGAGCAGAGCTTAAATCGATTGACTGAGTCTCCACAAGATTTCGAGAAAGTTTATCTGCATGTAGCCAATCCTGCAGCTTCAATAGATCTCATTTTAAGTCATTTCTTAGTTTATAAATGTATTTCGAAGAAAAAGAAATAGCCTTATCATCAGCATACATGCTGAAACTTGATTTATGCAGGAAAAACGGAATAGGAATAGAAGTGGACCAAGGCAAGAGCCTTGAGGAACCCCACAAGTTATTTCTTTCAACTGTGAGGAAGTAGCATTCATGTTGCAGAATTGTTTACGGTTATTCAAATAAGATATGAAACATTCATGTTCCAGATCAGTTACTCCATACATTTTCAATTTTTTAAGTAGGATTGCATGATCAACTGTATTAAAAGCTTTATTTATGTCACTGATAGTTACACCAGTGCATTTTCCTTCATCAACATTCAAGTAACAATCATTGGTGCTAGCCAAAAGCTGTAGTGATCGAGTGCAAAAGTTGAAAACCAGTTTTATGCTCATACAATAATTCATTTGCATCCAGATACGCATAAAACTGATTGAATAATTATTTCTCAGAAGCCCAGTTACGAAAGGAAAAGCTGAAATAGGCCTATAGTAGGACCTGTCATCCTTTGCACCATTTTTAAAAATAGGAGCAATACGCGCTATTTTCCAGTCCTCCGAAAATTTTTCTACAAACAATGATTTATTGAACAGATCACATAAGGACTCGCTGACAACTGGCATTGCAATGTTTCAGTAAAAGCTCGCACTGCCAGCACGTCAGAATCCATGCAAAGTTCTCATCTTATTCAAAGTAGAAGAGAATTTATCTCTCGTGCTAGCAAAGAAAGAACAACTCTCGGGAGGATCTTGGAAAGGTTTTCGCTACACAAGAGTGGGTTTGCCTTTTCGGGGATTTTTTCGCTATCTTTATTCTCTACAATGGGGAAGTGCTCCTTCGTTGATCATGCAATTGTTTTGTTACCATTGCCTGTTTGGCTTTCTGCGGTAAGACTAGATACAACAGTAGTGTTCGCCCTTTTGTTAATAGCCTTGTCGATGGTTATCCAAGTTCTCTTTAGGTCTCCTTGAAATTGCATACTTTTTAGAGAAGTGGTATATTCAAAGTATTTACCAGATAACGAATTTGTTTGTAGGCTTCACTCAGCAGTTTTGAGCTGCTTTTTACAACTAGAACTTCAGCTCATCTCTAGTTTTAGAAACTTGAAATAGTGAGCTTTTAGCCACGGTATTTATTTATCAGACACTCGTCTTTAAAGTAAGTTTGCTTCCAACCTTGACGCTATTCCCTATATTTCTTCCCAATATTTCGAAATTCCTTCTAATTTCTGTTCATGGTCAGATCAATAACTTCAAGCCTGGAAAGCATTAAAATGGCTTCATAATGATTGAGCTGAACCAGAGCTACCTCAAAGCTTCATAATTTAATGATAACATATGCTAACTTTCGCAAATTTGCTACACGTAAATTGTACACATTCAAGTTTATGGCAAAAACGAGAAGCAAGACATTTGAGTTTCAAAAAAGTTAATCTCATTCATCATTTCAGAAATCGGTTAGTTATCAAAAATGATTATATATTTTTCAGAACTTGCTAAAAAGGCATAGCGCATTACAAAATAAGACAGAACAACACTTAAACTAGCTCCATCAGTGTTTTTAAAAGTTTTGCGACTCCCTTTAGGTCAGCCTTATTTTACTGCTGCGCTTCTTGATCTGTAGCATTTGCTTTCATTCGACCTAGCATGAAAAAGCACTTTGGCCTGATATATAGCCCTATTCTGTTCATCTTTCAAAATAATTTACTTCATTTGTAGATTGTTACACTATTTACAACTCGCATCGCATGTCACAGTATATGCTAGCATCAACAACAAAGGAAATCATCTAAGGCTTCAACTTAGCAAGACGTTTTGATAAAACAACTGAGAAGTTAGACATAGCGTCACTTTCATTTCCTTGAAATCAGTTAATTTTCTTTCTTCTTCTCAAATTTCCTTCTTTCTCCTTCCAAACGTTGACATTTCACGTAAAAGGAAAATTTCCTTTCAAGTGGAAGCACTCATCTACGCAGAGAAGTCATCAAACCCGATAAGCCTATGATCAATATTGTCATCAATCTTGGTTGGTTTATCACCAAAATATCAAAACTTTCTTTCTTTACAAGTGACCATATTTCATTCATCTGTTTTCATGATAAGGCCATCTACTTTAACGATGCCATGGTCAGACCTTTTCTTCGCCTTGGGGGTGACACTAGGGGGGCTATTAGGTTATACCTCCTAACCATGCTAGCCCCGTTTTTGGACAGCGAAGAACTCCTTTCTTGGAGCTTTTAGCAGTTTTAGTGTCTGCTAACTGTATTGTAGCCCTCATCATTGGAAGCTTCAGTTCTCCATCACAAAGTTTCTGGTGCCACCCTGCTTGGATACCACTTCTGGCCATGATCATGACACCACTATTTATTCTTTCATAAGTTACTTGCTCTATATTTATACCTTTGACTGCCTTAAAATTTATTACCACACAAGAAATCCAAGCAGAGCGAACTTCATACATGACACAAAACCTTTGTTGTAGGATTGCACGAGAGCTCTGCATTTGGAGCACTTTATTGCAAGAGCCTAGCTTAACAAGCAAGTGGTAACCAAAACTGACAATATTTGCATGTCTTCTCCACATGAGTTTCCAGTATCATTAATAGGATTATAGGCTAAAAGTCATGTAAAGCTCAGCATTTTCCTTTGCCATTCAAGATATGCATGAGGAAAATGGAGAAATAGCAATTGCATAGCCTTAATTTAGCTAATTCTACTTACAAGTTTTACTTACTTTTTGTATTAAATCCAAATACTATTATTCCTAAATGCTTCCAGAGCCATTCATTAGAAGGCAGGGAGTTAACAATTGGCAATCATATAGCAAGCGCATTGATCTGGAGGGACAAAACTTGTCAATGGCCCTCCATGCTCCCACGGGTATGTGCCTGCTTTAACACTTGGACAAAAAAGTGGCTACACAAATTCTATACTGCACAAACATGACATAGTCTAATTCCAACAAACATCATTAAATCAAGGTCAAAATCTAAAAGAACTCAGAGGTAGAGACATACAAATGATTGAGAATAATTTTAGCAATGACAAACCAGTAAACAACATTTTGAAAAAGGCAACTCACAAAACTATTTCTATTTTATCAGAAATAAATGGAAACCTTATGATTGGGGCTACATGCAGTCTAATGCAAAAGGTGTGCCTTTAATTTTCAGCAATAATAAGAAATCAATATGGGATAAGAAGATGCTTGCATCCACAGTAAAGTAATGAAAGGTCTGATGGTTTGGATTTAATTTTAACCACACTGTAATAGCAAAAAACAAGACACAACTGCTTTTGTAAATTGGGTTATGACACAAAAAAGTGAAAATATATTAATAGACAGCAAGACCTTGCTTATATATTATCTTCTTGCTTCAAAACGTACATGCTTTTTGCTCAATCTTTCCTATGACCATACAATGCATTATGTAACACAACCTAATGTGTATGGTTAATATGCAAAAGGCACATTACACCAAAAAAGAGCATTACATAGCACAAAGTTTCATAATGCACTCATAAGAAGCACTTCACATATTCTTCAGTAAAAAAGGGAATTTTATGAGAGTTACAATTAAGCCTTTATGACATTATAATACATAGGTGCTATATATCAATGCTTGAGGAACAAGAACCAAAATCACAGCAGAAATAAATTACAGTTCAAAATTTTTTCATGAGCATTCATTCTACTTTGAACATCATTCCATGCCCATCAAGACCAGCAACTTTCTCTCTAAACATCATAAACTATGAAGCATTCTGCTCTTCCATGTCTTGGAGGACAACATCACCCTTTTCACCATCTACAAAAAAACCAGATCAATATTGATCAGTTCATGGCATTAGTGAAAAGTAATCATCACAAAGTTGGTTGTCCTTCATTGTGAAGCTGATAGTAAACAATCACTGTGAATTTCAAACTACTCATAAAACTGCTATCTTGCATATAAAAATTTATAGTTTTGAAATGAGCCTGTATGTGTTCCTATGTGATGAGGTAGTTCCAGTTATCAGGTTCCTAGTTCTTAACACGGTCCAATACAAATGCCAGAACAAAGACAGTTGACCACATAGAACTCAAATACTATGACTATATACTTAACCACCAAAAACTTTCTTGATAGGAACATAGCTAAGATCCTACCCATTTCAATCATGCATGTACCATTTTTGAAGCATCCATGAAAGGAATTGACTGGCAAACTGGCTGATTTTATTTCCCAGCAGATAAAAAATGAGTCATTAATAAGAACCTAGTTGCAATATCAGACTGAAAAGGTTTTCACTATTTGAAGTCAAAATATACTATATCAGGCCGTAGGTTCTTAATAGATGAGGTTCTTGTGTGAGAGTCTTTACTGTAATTCATCTAAAGGGCCATTGTGTAGGGGCACAGGAATCACACTATCTGGCAAAAAGTTGTCAGTAATTCTTGCATTACATTGGAAAATCATGTGACTCTTTGGAATCTTAGCTGCCGTACCTATTCCTTTGGAAAATATTCACCTTGCAGCCCCCAAAGGTCTTATCATTGTGCAACTTCTGGATTTAAATTAAGCATGTTAGATGCTTCACTTTTTCTGTAATCTTTTTTAAATTTCAGGTAGGTCTTGCAATAAAGGCAATTGCCTTTGAACTAATACAATACACCTCTTTCAATACTACTAAATATTCATAATAATCACCATCTTGCTCTACATCAGATGTCCATAGTGTAAGGTTATCCCTAAGAAGTTGCATTATCAGAGTGCTATCCTTATAGCTGTCTTCACTGAGAGTATCCAGCTCTGCTATTGCTTCATCAAAAGCTGCTTTAGCAAGGAGGCAAGCCCGTTCTGGTGAATTCAGGATTTCGTAGTAGAATACTGAAAAATTCAGAGCCAGCCCCAGCCTGATTGGATGAGTTGGATTTAATTTCTGGTTAGCAACATTGTTTGCTTGCTTGTAAGCATTTAATGACTTTTCTGCAGCAGATTTCCTTTCGTCTCCACCAGCAAATTCAGCTTGATACCGGTGGTAATCTCCTTTCCTAAAAAGAAAATAACAACAGCTACAACAACAAGCTGACTGTTGATGATGGGAAAATCGCTACAGCAGAGAAAGAAAGTGTAAATCTAAAAGCATTTAGGGAACTAGAGGAGATAAAGCAAACCAAAAAAGGTCATTGGAAAATTTTGAGCTGCTATAATACTCACATACACCTGAATACTTAAAAATACTTAAAATTCAACCAAAAAACTGTACTAGATACCAATCACAGATTCAATAAAATTACATGGACCTAACTGGCAACATCAAGTACTAAATAACAAGCATGCAGTGTGCCAATGTATCTATTAAAGATTATTACAACAAAGGGAAAGATATTCCTTGATAGACACTACAAAAAAGATACCAAGACATTTAATGCTGATACTTTGAGAAATAGAAATATACTCAGAAAAACAACCATTTTGACACTAGTGCATATCAATTCATGTTGGGATACAATAACCAAAACAGAAGAAAGTTGATTTTTGAAGTAGCTAGACTAATTCACAGCAGTCATGCCACAGCCCTAAATCTCAAACAAAGCACACAAATACAGAAAAGCACACTAAATTCCCCAATCACTCAATACTCTGAAGTGCCTAATTGCCATCCCTTTGCTAAGTAAATCTGAATATTTTTCCAATGCCCTGCTTTGGTTCATTGATTTACCCTTTAAGTGTTTCTCTCTGGTTTCCTCATGTCTATTTTGTATATCTTCTACTTTTGTATAAAGTTTGATACTGTGGTAGCTAAGTACACTGATGATGGATCCCTGGAATTAGGGTTCCAAATGTCTGGACTTGTGTTATAATATGGAAATGTCTTAAAAATAACTTGGAAATGTTTTAATAGAGCCATGACTCTTATTCTGTGTAGCCACTCAAACTTTGCAATGAAATTCCAGGACTTCTCCAGGAGTTTCTATGCTTTTTCCCAGGAGAATTTTTGCAGAAATTGATTGCTATTTGATGCTAAAAATATATTTCATACTAGTTTTTGATCTATTTAAATTGAGAATGGAATCAATAAAGTAGAGCAGCAATGGAAGCTGCCTAGCTGCAAAGTCATTTGGTAAATAAAAAGGTGCATCTGAAGAAAATGGAGTCTGGGGGCCTGCCCCCAGAAAAAAATTTCAGAAGTGTACTCTCCAGAACACTGGAAAAATCACACATGCTAACCATGTTTTGCATTAGTTCTTACAAACAACATGAACATGGAACATACATAGTAGAGGACTAGTAAAAACAACATAGCAGAGGCTATTTCTGGCAGGGGTGCCCAACAGTTTGATAGTGCCCCCTTTACCAACAACTACATTGCTAATTGGTAATTGATTCACAGCCACTATGGGTACTATTGCTGAAAGAGCATCATTGACTATCGAATGCCATGTAACAGTACAAAAATGGAAGCACCCAAATAACTTGGCTGTGGGAAGGAACTAATCTATCCTTCTAAATATGTGCAAAACTGAGAATTGCAGCAGCTATAAGCCAAGGACATCATTCATATAGATAGATGGTTATGAACACACAAGGAAAAAATTTCTTTTGGTTAGACTCCCAGAAAATGCTCTTTTGGAAAGTAGGACAAATACAATATTCAGCATTGATCTATAATTAGAAAAGAATATTTCTTAAATTTGCTGATTCAGTGCATTGAACCCTACATAAACTATCCATGTCCATGTCAATCTGACACGATGCTTCTTCATCAAAAAGATATCCACCAAAAATACCTCTTTTTATCATCATCACTAATGTCACTACCATGTTTGGAATTCATGCTTGTAAATGAATTACTTATCAAGAAGCTAGATAGATTTGCTTGTGCTTTTATAGAGATTTCTGTCTTATCCATTAACAATGAAACAAAATTCATTACATCTATTGTGCCAGATACAAGATCAATCACTGGAAAAGAGCTCTACTTTGACAACAATTTTACTTAGTGAATTTACTGTGCATGGCTACTTAGTGCATTCACTGGGCATTGCAGTTCGGAGCCTCAAGTTCACTTGCTAGTTGTAGAGAAAGCTATATGTGATATTGAAATATAACTAGGGGCACAATGAAATATGACTCTAAAAGTTGTATTACAGATGCCCTTCCATCTCCTCTTGAAATTTTTTGGCACCAACTTGATTGTCATGTCTAGCATGTATCACCTTTAGAAGCCTTCTCTTTCCTATACAGCTGAAATAGCTCCAAAGGCTAAACTAATTATCTATTCGAGTACTTTTTGTCTGCTTCAGTGCCCTTTTCATTTCTCTGCAGCCCTTTAAAACACTCTGCTGGTGGGGGGAATGGCCCCCTGCCAGGCAACCACTGAACCCTAGCTGCTAAGAAGTCAGGTGTGTGCTAGTACAGGTGAGGAAAGTGAGGGCTGGGTACTTGCCCCTAGAAAGCTTTTCAGAAGATTACTCTCCACAATGCCAGAAAGCACCACTTTGCCAAATAGCACAAAGATTCTGATTCAAATGGGTTGATTGTTGAGCTACCATATGTAAACTGTACTTAAATAAACAACGTCCAAAAGTTTTTACATTTTCCAGGAGTTTTTTCCAGGAGGCAAATTGCATTCCCGAAGTTTGCAGGAGTAGTGGCACCATGTTATTCTTGCCATCTTCATTCTATGATTCACTACAAAATTGCACTTCCCTCAAAGTGAATCTACTTCCCCCTGCTCTTATAAGGACCCCACTTATTACTTTTCACGCAAAAATCTTCAAAATGTGTTCCAAACAGATGGTTTGAACAAATCTTCTTATCCATTAGCAATAGGTTTGTGCTGCTTGCATTTGTGTGACATTAGACACCTGATTTATGAACAGAGTGCTTCCCAGCAATTAGGTACTTGAGAGTACCTCACTACCCACCCACTCACTCACAAAAACACAAAGTGACCATAAAGCTATATGGTCTCTGTGTTCATCTAATCATTGCCATATATCTTCTAAATAACTTGATTTGGCCCACATTTGATATTGAAATTTGTCTTATACAACTTTAAATGAAATCTCACAGGCTCTTACATCTTACAATAAAACACTTTAGCCTCATCTGCATCATCAGCATTCTCATCCAAACTCTCAAGTAGATACTCATCAATAACGTAAAGGATATCATTGCAGATATCTGCAATCTCTTTTTCTACTGCCTTCTCATAGGCTTGGATCATCTCTAATTTTTCCGTGTCTTTCTCCTCTTTCTGCTCTATGGCAGCTATTATCCTCCAAGAAGCCCTTCTGGCTCCAATAACATTTTTATATGCAACTGACAGCAGATTGCGTTCTTCAAATGTGAGATTTGTTTTGAGAGCAGCTACTTTCTTCATAGCATCAACCATTTCTAAAATTACAAACAATAAACTTTTAGTTTGCATGCTAGATAGTTTTAGTAATAGAACAGTGCTTTAACTCAGATAATGCTTACTGAGTGTCCTACTGTATGTTGACAGCTGTGCAAATAAGCTAAAGAGGAAAAAGCAAAAGCTGCCCTGCATTCCACTTTGCAACAAATAAGACAATTTCTTTCAATTCTGTCAGGTGCATTTTGTCAAAAGTTTCATAAATAACCTTGTATTAATAATTCAAAAGACCCATCAGAGAAAGAGGTTTAGCTAGGAGTACATAAAAAATTTCAAGACAAGATTAGCTAGTGCCAGAAGAAGTAATATGTGGTGTATATTGTTGTGATTGCAAAGGGACAGAACACACCATACATTATGGTAACATAAGAAAAGCAATTAATTTTGCATAGGCAAAGTCTCTGATCCCTGCCAGTATTAATATTCATATCAATAGTCTCTATAATACTATTGATCTGAGGGCAGGTACTATAAATCCAATGGGAACAGAGAGAAATATTTGTATTTCTCTTACAAGCACTCTTAGAGCATGGTGAGAATCACTACAGGATCCGTGGCTTTGAAACAAACAACAATGTTAAGCATGATTTCCAGATGCTCTTAGTATAACAATTTCCTGGTCATGGGTATTGAAGAAATGCAACAATAATAGGCAGGTGCTTGCATGTACATGACTATTTTCAAAACCATTTGTTTCAATTTTTGTGCACGACTGGGCAAAACTTTGCTAATCCACAAAACCGGGTTTATGATGACATCTACCTCTCTATTAGCACTATCTAGTATTCACATGTACAATAATACAAAGGGTTACTTCGACTTATATATGTTAAACATGATAATCAATGAGTTCTTACAACTTCTGTAGGACGACCAGGCATTGCAAGTTTATTGAAATATTTTATAGCACTTCACTATCGGTTAACAAAACCCAACATTCCGAGCATTGCTCGCCTGGAGCTAACACCGAACGTTAGTGCGCTTTTCAATCCCGGTGCTTACGAGTTACCGTGAAACATTCGTCGTTCACACTCATAATGGGTAGCAACAACTTTCCCCTAAAATTAAATCAATACTAGAAACAACCGAGAACGGTGCAGTAATTATCTCTATGTGAATGATGGATCCCCGTAAACAGAGCGAAGTAGGCCAGCGATCGCCATGAAACACAAGCACTAGGTAGGGTAAATGTACCTCGTGTAGCAACAAGCGGGTGGATCCAAATTTAACGCTGGTCTCCTTTTCCTACTTTACCTATTCATACCGTATGAAGACACGATCAACTTGTGGCTTTTTGTCAACTAATATGAAATGTCGACTGTATAAGACAGGAAATGATGGTCACCAAAAAGAAATTGCTGTTTGCCTTGAGGAAAAAAGCTATGAATAACATTCGAATATAACGAAAACTGATATTTACCATCATAGCGTTCTGCTTGCTCCGCTAACTTGGCAAGATATACATTTTCTTGTCTGTCATCCATGGCGCTATGCTATCCTGTACTGAGCTGTGTAGTTGTGATTCAATCAATGGCCTAGCAACAACTCTGTCCTGGGTGAGGCCAGGGTTGCCAGACGGCTGCATAAATAAGCGGCTAGATCCGATTGTGGGCCATGGCCACCATCATACGACGAATATCCAAGATCAACTCAGAAAAGACTTGATAATACATGCTAATGATCCAACAAAATACTTGAACTGACAGCATAAACTTCACATTAGTGCAAAGCAAAAAGCTAGATAGAAAAGTCATTGCGCTGTAACCAAATAAATATGCAACCCAACTTGCGGCCGCATTCTGGACACGTGCTCTTAAGACGCCAAAAGCAGTAACACCATTTGCCTGAATATGCTTCACTTGGCCTATCAAAAGGACTATTCTACAATCTGAGCTACGAAACGGAGCTCTTGTCTTTCAAAGAAACTTGGTCACTTTTACTCTAGCTTTGGCCATAACTTACAAATGTACAATTTCAAACAAACCTACAACAGTCCAGAAGATACCCTAAGCCTCAGTCTCTTCCATATCCCCCATCAGAACATGCTAGCTCTAAGTCAGAGGGTGACAAACTATTTTTTTGGAGACTTCTGGGATTTATAGTACCCTAAAAACCACATTTCAGCCCCCTCCGTGGAACAGTCAACCCCAGTGTATGAACATTCCTGGTGCTACCACTGCAATAAACCATGGTGGGTTGGGGCAAAATGTTCAGCCAAAGAGCCATATTCAAAAATTCTAAGTTTGAAAAGGGCCACATACTGGGTTGATGGGTTACCAGGGGTTTCTGGCTATGAAATTCCCTGAAAAATACAAACTGGTAGACAGATGAAATGGTGGTCCCCCTATTTTGAAGGTTTTCCATGTATCAGAAATGGCACATTTAACTTGTGAATTGCTTTATTTCTATTCAATATAATCTATATCAAGCATCTGTGAAATCCATATTGAGCAACATGATTAATAAGGAGAGATTCTTTGGATTCCAATTACTGCTGATAACAGTAATAAGAAAATTTCTTGTAAAATTGATTTGGTAAAAATGGTGATACTGAAAATGCCCTACATTACAATGTTTTCACTTGCACACTCTCCTTGTCATGAATATGCAAATAACAAACACTTTAAGCTAATTATAGAAATTTGATCTTAAGGGCAAGGAGAGCTAGCTGATTTTATGTTATAAATAATATTTGTGATTTGTTGACAAGGAAAGGGGGTACCCAAGTTGGGATGCAGAAGTGTTTAGATTTACTTATACTCAAGAAGATCATAATAATGGAAACTTCAATTTCACATTACATCTAAACATACAACTGTAAACCTTTCTTAACAAGTAGTCTGTCCACAGGTTGCTACTGTGATAATATAAGATATGGATAAAAAAGAGTTAAATAAACTTGAAGTATAAGAAGCTCTGGAGTGTGTCAGTTATTATTTTGATGACAATACATAATATATTGCTCTTATGGCAATGGTCATTGTACTCATGGGCAAGTTTACAAATAATTATCACTACTATTGCTATAATCATCATAATCATCATCACTGCCACCATCAATATTATAATTATCATCCTGCCTTTTCCTGATCTTTTTCCTCAAAATGCAGTTGAATTTCCAGACTACATATCAGAAATACATACCAGAATGCCTTTATTAAGTGCCCCTCTCAATTAAGTACCCCCATCTAACATACATAAAACAGGATAAAGAAGAGTTATAAAAGCAAAATGTGACAGTCAGTAGAGTTGCAGTTTTGATAAAAAAGTTCCTATTTGGCCTGTACAATTGCACAATTGATAAAGATGTTGGCAAAGAGCACCCTTTTGCTCATGCTGGGAATTTTGCACATATGTAATCACATATGTCTCCAGGCATGGACTGCATGTTGAACCATGACAATAAAGATAATACCAACACCATCAAAAAAACTAATGTGTTATATGGTAATAGCCCATATATAAGAACCAGGGTTTAAGAATCTGCTAGGCTAAATTTTTAAGCCCTCTGTAAATAGCCTATTTAGGCTTAAATTGTTAGCTATGTTCTTATCAGTGGGGTTGCTACTTAAATAACTTGACATTACTCTTTCAAATAATTCCCAAGTATCTCCAAGTCAAATTGTGTACAAAATGTGTGCTGTACCTATGCTGAATTTCCTAAAGATATTCATGCTATATTTATTATATTGAGATGAAACTGGTGTGAAAACATAAGAACCTATTTTAAGAACCATAGTAGTCTCAATTTACTTTAGGTACCATTTACATAAAAACCCATTCAGGCTAAATTGCAAAATTCAGGTGTTTTATGTGGGCTATTAATTTATTCCAATGCCAATTTAGGTACGGTTTGGTGACAGCCAATTTTTTGTTTGTAATTGAATAGAAGCTATGTGTACAGAAGCAGGTTTACCATTAAAAATTATGGCTAATTTTTTGCAAGTGCACCTTCATGTGTACATTCATGGGGGTGTTCAAGGTCATCCAGCCCCATCCCTGTTCCACTTAAGCAAAAGAACTTTCTTGTACAGCTTTCATCAGCCTCCATTAGGAGATAATTTTTTTGTTTGCTAGTGAGTGAGGAGTTGCCATTACCTTGTGTGAAGTATCTTGCATTTCTAAATCTAAAAGCTGGATTTCTAGGATATTTGTCATGCACTGTTCTTTGTTTGGGCTTGAGCCTCTGCTTTATAAAATCTCTTACTTTACCAATAATGTGGACACAAAGTGAGTAGTTACTAGTTCAAACCATTCTGATACATGCTGAATACAGAAAAAATGTCTTTTTTGCCTATCACAAATAGCAGAGGAATGTGTGTAGGAATGTGAGCTCTGCTTCTAGGCACAAACGCCATGCTTCAAATTCTGCAGGCACTTTAATCCAAATCTGTATCAGATCATCTATTACATTCAATATTTTTCTACAGGCACATTGTACCTCAGATCTACACTCACCAGGCCTGATTAACAGTAGTTTGTGCCTGTGAGTACAGGTTTGAGATCAAATGTATCTGCAGAAAATATGAGACATAAAAATGGTCCTACAAAGATGTGTGTTCAATAACCTGCAGAATTTGGAGTGTAGTATTTTGTGCCTGCAAGCAGGGCTTGCACAGTTTTGCAGACTAATGAGATCTAGCACTCACAAGCACAAAATACTTTTAATGAGGCCTGACAAACAGGGATTCAAACAACACATGATGCCTAGTAAACAAAACCATGTGTAACAAATTGAGTTTGATGCTTTAGTTATGTGCTGTATTTTGTATCACTTTAGTCATCACGTTGTGTGTTTCAGTCTTGCGTTGCTGTGGAGTCCTGTTGTGTGTAGCAAACACCCTTTCCGGGCAATGTGTTGTCCTGTCAACATGTAATGTGATATTCATGTGTCATGTATTGTAGCATGCAGCTGATGTCATATGTAGAGAGTGTTTAATTCATACTAGTCTGTCTTTGATTTGCATTATACCAGAAAACAAGAGGTATTGTCTATTGTAAATGTTTCTTTAGGGCTAGGCATAAAGTACTATTACAAGTATGGTGACTGCTCACCATCATGACAAGAAACCAATTGTTACACATGAAGCATGCCACCTTAAAACATACTACCTTCAAGCTACACCAGCGTTTCTCAAATAGTGGGGCGCACAGTGGGCATGATGAAGGGGTCAGGGGGAAATTGAAATTTATTGCAAGGAAAGCAGCATAAGAATTGTTCCCTGTTGTTTCTGAGGCAATGCTTTAGTGCTTTGGATATACTAGTAACAGGGGCGGTCCAGAAGGGGGCTGGAGGCTATGGCCCCCCAAACAGCAATGTTTCCTATAGGAAACAATAGTGGTAAGAAACTTTTTACATGAAGAAGACAATTAAGCCCCCCCCCCAAAGTCCAGCTCTGGATCTGTCACTGACTGGAAAGGAAAATTGTTAAAAAGAGACATTTTATGGCTTGCTTCAAGAGA
>WIPJ01000963.1:111755-134739 GCA_018155075.1 Cassiopea andromeda
CATGCGCTCTAACCACTATGCTACCTCGCTCATTACTGTAGGAAGTACTTACTAAACAATATTGATGCAAAAATCGTGCGTGGAAAACATCCAGTGTTTGATTCTTATAGTCATCGACATTATAATCTCTGAATTTATGGAGGCTATAAACCAGTCACGAAGCCAGCTTTTAAAGGAAGGGGCGCAACCAGGCCAGATGGGTGTGGCAGCCACACCTAAGTGCAAAGAGGATGCTTATTGGACGCACAGGAACTGGACGGAACTTGGGTGTTCCGATCAGGAATGCTTTGATCACCGCTCTTGATCAATCATCACTACGTTGGCTTGTGGTGAAGTTCTTCTTTTTTATTGTGGACATTGCGTAGGAGCTGATTATTAGGCTGAGGTGTGAGAAAAAGCATGGACAAGAAAGAAAAGGATGCAACGTGACTGTGATGGAGATTGGCGAGATTGGTATAGAAGTACTTGTAATTTGTTTATTTTGCTAGATTTTGTTCTAATTATTTACTATATCGATCTATTTGTGTAATTATCTGTTCTGAAATCCATCACATTGTGGGAATCACCTAATTCACCACAGGTCATAATGTTACCAATGTACTTTTTAGGGCCACAAAGGGAGCAAAGGGGTCTGGGGGCTAGCCCCCAGAAAAAAATTTCACAATAGCATTTCCTGCAATGCCAGAGATTTTAGAAGAAGCTTCCAGTGGATTTCTTCCACTGGAGCTTCTTCTAAATAATGAAAGACCACTAGCTACCATTTTCAAACAAAAAATGACTTCGTCAAGACTTGTTGCATGGGGCCGTGTATGCAAAACTGGGGCATTGCCAATGGGGGTGCGGGGTATATAGTTTGCTGGCACATTTATCGAATATCAATAGTGTTCACCAACGATGTATTGCTAATAAAGACTTTGTTCAAGAACGAAGTCTGTTTGTCGGCAATTTGGGGCTGTGCACCTCACCAACAATTTTCCTAAGCTTCGTCCATGATGTAAAAAGAAAAAATACCTGAGTAATTATCTTGAAACGTATGAGAATATGGTAGCTGATAATTACTAAATGCGAGATTCGAAAAATTACTAGCAGTTTTCAGAACTAATAGGAATACTGAGAGATATTTAACACAAAAAGTTGTGCAAACCTCTGAAAGGGTTATAAAAGTATTCGTCTCCCCATTTCTTGAATTTTGGGTAATAATCCTTGCTGTGCTTGTCGCACATATCCTTCAAGAAGTTGTGAAAGAAGGCAACATCCTATATGAACAAAAGTTTTTTAGCAAATGCTAATGAGATGAAGCCAAATCAATAATATGTTAATATAATCTCCTTCCAGTTAATGAAAATTAGATTTATGAAAGCGCCTTTATTGTTTTTTGTCAGAGGCTGTGCCATGAATTTTCCCATAGGGGGTGGCTGAATTTTCCAAAGAGGGGACTACAATGCGGCTGGCCAGGTATAATAACCAGTGGGGTGCCGAAAGACCTTTGAGTGGTGGAGGAGGTGTAGCAACAATACTTTACCGATAGGGTGCTAGCTAACTGTCTCTAGGATTACTGACAAGCGATAATCGCAAAGCAAGTTTTTACCAAAAAGCTATAGAATTATCGACGGTTTCGGCAGGTGGAGATGTGTGACACCCCCAGAGCCCCAACTTCTGTACACCCCTGATAATATCTCCTAAGAAAAACTGAAAAAAATAGTTCTTCACCTTCCGAAGGAGCTAGCATGAACCAACATAGAGCTATAGCCTCTAGCTACCCTAGCGCTACCACTTTTGTTTGTTTTGAACCAAGTAGGGGATATTTACTCTCTGATGCTATGGTACGTGTGACTTCTTTCACTGCCTATTCCCCGTGCCGTAAGCTATTTCATGCCAATTTACATAGGGTAATAAACTGGGCTTTAGCGTGTCCTTTCTCGTGGATTGGACCCATTCCTTAGAAAATTTCCATCTTTGTTGAAAACATGCTAGTATTTATGTAACATCCATCACAGCACAACAAGCTTGAGCTGTAGCGATTTAAATATCAATCTCGCTCCTATCTCGCATTTCATTTCAACTTATTTCTAATACGAATAAGCCTTCAGCTGCATTAAAATAAACTAAATAATACATCATAAAGCACAGCAATTGAATAGTTTATAAAGCTATTCCATGATTACTTACCTCTTCAACTAAGTAATATGGTGTCAAGTCTTGCACACCTCCGAACCAGGCCATCTGTTTTCCAGTTTGATCTTCAACTTCAAAGTATCGGCAATTGAAGTGCATTGATGGGACATGTGGATTGACTGGGTGAATGATACCGCTCACCGCTACACCAAAATAGAAGTGAGAGCAAAGTTAAAAATGAAATTATTTAAATTAGCAGTTAGATCAGGTAATTAATGAGCAAGTCAATGAGTATGTATGGAAATGAACATTAATGAAAGTGAGCATGCTTGCATGCATGTAAACTAGTGAGCACGTCAGGAAATTGATATGCAGAGAGGTGAGTATGCAGAGCAGTATGTATATAGAAAAGTGGGCACGAGACGTGAGTACGTAAAATAAATATGTTTTTGACTTCCTCTTGTAGAATTTTTTATCTTTAATTATTCTATAGAAGTCTTATAGCTTTATTCAGGGGTGAATACAGAAAAATATTTGACCGTCTTACCACATGCTAATTGGCCACGCCCTTACGACCACGCCCTTTCATTGTATCCACCCCTGGCTTTATTGGAACTATTTAATCGCTATTGGAATTGTCGAAAAAAGTCAGAATCATGAGATTCTTTGTCGTTGTTCTCGTCCTATCCTTTATCGTCAAACTTCGCTTCTCATAAAGTGGATCTACTTTCTAGATGGCTGTACTCCTTTAACTTTCATTCTTACGTTCACTTCTTGAAATTTTAAAGACAATATTTTTGGACAAGACCATTCATTTTTAGGCTTTTTATTCTAATGTTCCATGAACTGGTTTAAATCTCATTAAATCTCAAATGAAATGATGTGACAAATATTCCCTCGGTTGTTCCATTTGTAGATGTACTTACACACACTATAGTACATTGTGTTCTCTGGATCAAAATCATTTTTCTTGGCCGTCATTATTTTTACTGCTTGTGGTGGCAGTTTCCCGTAAATGATGGCTGCTGTTATTCCAGCTTTTTCAAATACGTTACCTTTGAAAAAAGAATGATAAGCAATTCAGCATATGCATATACTTTTATTTTATAAAAATAAAGGTTATAAGAATATCAAGGCTCAGAATCGCTGAAATTTAAGAATAATCTAAGAATGGTCTAGGAATGATGCTTTCGTCACATCTTACTTATTGCTCATTGTTGTACTGAAATAAACGCATTGCTTTATAAGCAACCAATTTATAAGGAACCTATATGTAAACGGCCTACATATTTAAAGAACTTATACTAGTAATGGAAAGAAAGCTAAGGAACTTCTCAGTTTTAAGCTTTTTATAATTGCAAATAATCAAGAATTAGGAAACCGGTTCCATTTCCTAATTCTTGATTATTTCTACGTTAAAGCCAAAACTCGCATAAAATCATTAATAAAGCTTCTTTCCTTCTTCTTTTGTGCTTTTATTCTTGCTTTCTAGCCAAAATTAAAGGTAAAATTCCTAATTTTGATGCTTCCTTGTGTCTGCCTTTTATAGCACTATATGTGCAGTGGAAACTATGGAACTATTAAAGAACTTTTAGTACTAGAATTTGATAAAAAGAGGTCCAAAAGTAAGGAACTGTTAGAACTAGTCCTTCAGCTAGGTTTCTTATAAAATAAAAAGCGTGTAGTGAATGGGTATGCCAATCAAATGGTGTGACCATAATAGGGTGTGGCAGCCAATAAGCCGCCAGTCAGCGCCGCCCCTACGAGTAGCTATTCCCTCTAAGACATGGTTTTAACAAAAGATGAAAAGCAATATTCTCTGACTTTTCCCTGGCCAAAAGAGCAGTATCAGCTGGGAGGACTTAAGTGGGCTACAAGCATTAAGAACCACGCCTTCTGTGGGCACACCTATTTTCAAGGACGAAACTTAAGGGGGTATGAGGGTTTGGCAGCCCCCAACCTTGAAAATCTGCCGTTTCGCAGGGCAAAAACGGTAGTACAATGTACTTCTGCAGGGCAACTTACTGGGCCCCGGACTATTGGTGAACCACTGTTATTAACACCCCCTCCCCCAAAAATTTTTTTTTGAAGTTGCGTCCCTGTTAAGAGCGAGTGACTTCAGCCCTCAAATGTTGTCAGGGATACCATTCCAATTCTTGACACCGGGAAAGTAGAAGCTTCTCTCTGCATATTCTAGCTGAGCATTCGGAATTGGAAACTCAGCACCATTGGTGAACTGCTGTTACTAAAAAAATAGCCACAGACAAAAAACCAAATGTATTGAAGTTACATCCCTGCCCATTTTGCTGCAAAAATGTCGACTATCTAGAGTAACCCAAAAGCAATTCCCTGACTTATTGCTGACTGATAGGCTTTTCAACGTTTCCCCCTGGCTATTCCAGGTTTTCACTGGCTTTTTGGACATTTTCCCACGTTCTCAAGGGTTTTCCCGGTTCTGTGGCAACCATGTAAGAGCGTCTATATTCATCATCATTCACATTCAAAATATTCTGCAGGTGGCATCTTTTTACATCTAGTTAAAATGTTAAAATAACTTGTAAACACTAACTATGCATAACTTTTACACAAACAGGCGAAAATACATATAGGGACTAGTGAAAGAGAAAATGCTGTCAATGATAGCCAAAACCCGAAATATGTCATATAGCCAAAAGACGAAGGTACGACTCAGTTTCCCGTTAGTTTCTATGATTATTCAAAGGGAAATCCCCTTCAAATCTCATTGCAAAAACAATTCAGCACCGTATAAGCTTGTTAGCGTATAAATCTTCCCCTGGCTGTTGCATTTTTAGAAGTACTCACATATACGTTGTAGTGCATAGTGCTCTTGGGCTCTTAAGCACTATATTAACATTGGGAACTGAAGCTTATTAGCAATAGTTTATTTTAGTAGAGCTCAATAGGTTTTGCACACTGTTTTTAAATAGGAAACCTGTCTATAAATAAGGAAAGAACTAAGAAACATTAAACAAATGATTTCTACAAATATTCCTTGCTAACTGAAAAAATGTCTTATGATCTCTTTATTCCCTTTAAGAATACGAGATGTTCCCATGTTCCCAGTTATAAAAGTGGCAAGCTCCTTTGTTCTCCATAACCCCTGGGGGGCCTCACAAATAGCACATACATTGCTTTAGAATTTAACTCTTACTGACGCAATTTTTTTGATATAATACTTATGGTTTACCACATTCACGCTGTGTTTATCTTTACATTTCAATTTTGTTCATTAAGCTAAGAAAATCTTAAGAAACTTTTAGAACGAGAATGTGGCCAGAAAATAAGAAACTTTACCACTACGTCTTGAGCCAGGTTTCTTATAAACAAAATTGTACCGAATTATTAATTTTATCGGTTGATACTTTCATGCCGACTGAGTCAAGTCGAAGCTTATATATAACTATTTATTTATTTATATGTATAAAATGCGATCTTTAATTGTGTGACACTGCAGATGTTCAGAAATAAGGATTATGATGAGGATCTTTGCAGAGTATATAATTTATTTCAAGCCATGTATTTATGAGGAGATCATATTTCTCTTCCGGAATACTAGAAAGGAGGTGGATTTAGTAAGAAAATTTCGGAGCACACTGTTGATTAAAAGGGAATTTGTAGGCACTTAAAGAACAGCTAGCGAGACTTTACTAATCAAACTCTGGAAGGAAATTTGCACTGTAAAAAGAATTGTGGTCAAATCAGGTTTTAATTGAATTTGATTGCTACATGTTATCAAAGTAGTTTATAATTGACAATTATTTATAAGCACAAATCAAGCTTTAATGACGAAAGGTTGTAATTATCGCCCCTATGATTGTTAAACATCGAAAGACACCCCAAATTGGATAACTATCATTACTTCAAGTTGAAGTTCAAGTTCATAATTCAATTCAAAATTCTAAACTTACAAATTCAACAACAACGTTAATTACAACTTACAAAATAACAACAAATGTATAATATTCCATTATAACTATTTCAACTTTAGTTCTCAAACTTCCAATAGTGTATAGGCACATTAAGTCAGGTATCTGGCAGAAAATAATTTACTCCGATTATACTTTTCTTAATAAGAATAACTCTTCTATAGCGAAGGTGCAACTTCACCTAAATCTTTGTTGATGCTTTACTTCATCATTAAACTAAGCAAGAGTTTATATTTTGTATCGATAATGCAAAAGTACATCTGAAAGCAGTATTGTAACTAGGTTACAAAAAATTTCTTAAGTATCGATGAAGCACGAGCAGCGCATTATTCTTAGATTATCCCTACATCTTAGTGATTTTGAGACTCAATATTGCCATAAAATTTTTCCTTATAAAAAAAGTGTAGCTTGCAAAAGTAACCTGAAAGATTCCAGAAATGCATCTTTTTCATTAGCGAGGAATACAGAGATGTCTTACCACGTTCCAAGACGCATACTATGTATCCGCCACCTTCCTCTCGTTTGCATCTGTCAGTTCTAAACGATTTACCGTCAATTTCCTCAAGCTTTCTGCAAACGTTGGCCTGTGTTTGCAACACAATCACCTCCATGCGATGCTTCATACTTTCAACAGCCTTTGCTTTCAATTCATCAATTGGAGTAATAGGCTGTGCCATAAACGATTCTTCACTGATATCCTTGAGTATGCTTTCTAGATCCATCTTGCAGTGGTTTGTCAACTTGCTGAGGATGATCAACCTTGCTACTGAACAAAAAAATATGGGACAATCCCTTTATATATTGTTCATGACTTCCAAACAACATCTTCTAGGAAAAGAGCTGAAGAGGCTTTTCTTAGGAATTAGGTTTGTGTTATTGCATAGTTATGCATTCATGCAAGTGGGCGTGTGATTCACCGCAAGTACTTTATGTGTCAATGAACAGCTGACCAACTTAAGTCTAAATATAGGAGATTATCATATTTCTATACGCTTCCATAACATCATTGGAATCAGACTTCCCTGTCCATTCTGCTTGTTTGCAGCCTCATTTGTGAAAATGTAGTGCAGTCTGAAGGGTTATGGAGTTCAGTTTATTGAGCTTTTCATATGTTTTTAACACTTGACTGCGATAAAATTTAGTGCTCTAATCGACCTGAAAAAGCAAGCTGTATTTTTTTATAATTATAAAAAGATTTTTTAATCCAGTTTTGAAAATTCTTGGAGTGTCATGATTTAATTATCAAAGCTTTCTTAAAACCTTCTTAGAACTTTTTGATTTCTGACGTTTTGCACATGAACATTACAATAAGCTGCAATGGATACTGGAAACATGCATTTTTTTCTTTCTCAAGACCTTCTTGGCAAAAGCATTCCAGTCTCATTTTAAAATATTTATGATGACCCTTAATAAGATATAAGACATAATAAGATGAGCTATTGCAGACAAATAAAATTTAACATATTTAGGACTTCAGTATCAAAACTTTATTAAAACTTTCTTAGCAAAAACTTTTATGTTCCAATGCTTTTGTATGCATATTTGTGGAAAGTGAAAAGAAATGATGATAAATTTTAGTAAGTAATGGAAGTTGAAGTTTTCGAAAGCAGCTAGCATAGCATGTACAACACTTTGCTCACAGATAAATAAAATTTTAAACACATGGACACTTATACACTGTCTCAAGCCTCAAAAATCTAGTACAGAACTTTCTTAACTTTATAAGCAGCTAAGTTCTGCCTTTTTATATACCACTTCTTATACAAAAATACGTTGGTCTCATTAAAATCTATCGCTTATAGATATATGATTACACTGGTCGAAAAATTTTGGCTTATTTTAATCATCTGAGATCTAAATATACTTTTCTAGATGGGATTTTTGCACTGATTTCAGATATGTAATTAGCTTTCTCTCACACGTCAATTTTTTGAGGTACTGATGGTCTCTTATTTCACCGAATACAAGCTAATGTAAAACATCAAGTTGAAATTAGTATAACAGGCACTTTGGCTATTTGATTAAAATATCTTTTTGGTGAATAAAATAGAACTTATAGAAGATATTCGTATTCTACTATGCTTCCAGGACTATATTTGAACGATTTCCAGCCATTTTTTCATAAACAAGACTATATTGATGTTGTTGATATCTTATGCTGTATTTCAATGTTCTATTTCTTTGGTAATTTCATTTTGAGCTTCGTCTATTTTCTTTTCAATAAATTTGCTAGTGCAACGATCCATGCTGGAAAACTCATTTTCACAACTCAAACTAGCACAATTCATTTAAACCCTTAGAGGTGTGTCACACTATTATGTGACATTTATGTGATTTAGATTCTTCATTCATGTGATTTTGTACCTGAGTGTCTTGTCAGAATTATCACGATTCATCACCCAGAAGTGAACTGCAATCATGGTCTTATTTCAGCATATTTAATAATGAGCTTCCATAGCCTTTTTATCTTAAGGAAAATTTTCACATTGCTCATTATTTACTACCTAGGATTCTCAGAAAAAAGTCAAAATGGGAATGCGAGAAAGTAGTTGTTATTAGCACTCAGTACCTCACTTCTTTGTAGCTGTCAATGAGACTATTAGCACTGTCTTCGTAATCAGGGGCCTTGTTGTTTCCGAGAAAATTTGCACTCAATCACTTACATGCAAGCCATGCACAGCATCTCACCCAAAAAAGTTGAAAATGGCTCTAAAAATATTTTGAAATCAAACTGTGTTGGTAAATGCTCTACTTGTTGTACTTCATCCATTGAATAAGTATTATCTAACACTGAAAAAGTACTATGCATATTCATAGCTGCAATAATTTCATGCAGATTATGGAAATTCATTTGGTTTTCGTGAAATTGGGTGGTCTTCTGTATCTCAAAAACCTGACGTGCTAGAGAAAGCTAATTACATATCTGAAATCAGTGCGAAAAATATGCTTGGAAATGATTATTGAAAGATATTTAAATCATAGCCCGGGACGAAATGGTATGATTTTCCCAGCTCAGATGACGGGATCCATGGGGTGTGGTTTTTATAGAGAATGAAGGATCAGTGGCAACAAAAGATCGGTGGTTCCAGGATGCAATTGCATCTCAGCACCCCTTTCCAACCGGTCAGCTGACCATAACTATATTGAACGAATCCTACAGTGGCCAATGAATTTTACTTCCTTGACAACAAGGAAGGACTTTCTTATCAGTCTTATCAGAATAATAAAGGAAAGTGATATCATTGTAAAAAATAGGTTACTATGTCGATAAAAATGAAAGGAAATAGCTGATCTATAAAGCTTAATAAACAGCATTAGTAACCAAAGCAGGCCTTGACCTGTCCCCTTCTTTTCTTGGGTGGAGATTCTTTCCATTTCAGAGAAAAATAAAGAGACCTTTACTTGACCTCATGTCAATGATTGCTATTTTATGACTAACAAGGTCGTAACTGGAAGCAGTTTGGTTCTTGGAATTTTAGTTGAGACAACTGTCGGGAAATGAACAATAATAACTTTTATAAGCTCCATTATTAACCTTTTAGTAGATGCTTTTAATATCTCCTGTAATAAACAGATATACGCTTTTTTATATGAAACATGCCTGTAAGAAACATGAGGCTGAAATTAAGCAAAAGTTAAGAAACATTTAAGAAACATAGGCAGGCTGAGCTCCAAAACCGTTTTTTCTAGTAAATTTTTGATCAAACTAGCAAGAAAATAGAATGAGCATCCAATACATACCTCACTAAATCTGAGCATCCATTTTCTTGCATCACAATTGCCTAATCTGGGTTGTTATTGTCATTGGAAGTCTTCAAATTTAAGAAACATTCAAGGTTGGATTTGACGAAATACTAAGAAAGATCCAGGCCAAGGCCAGAGAGTTTGTTGCTTTTAAAAACAAACGTGTAATGAAGAATTACTGGATGAAGGAAATTTATCTGACTACTTAGCTATAAAATTGCATCAGATTGATTTATTTGACCTGGTTTACTGAAGAACGTTCGAAAAGCCTAAGTGTTATTAGCGGTTTATGTTCCTGAATACTCCTTTAATTTCAAAGGAATCAGTGCTCTTTCTGCTTCAAAGATGGGCCTTTGGTTATGGATTATCTACCAGCTTATTGTTTATTCTATGAATCTCCTCTCGCTTCCAAGGAAATTCCCTTAAGCTAAGCAATTTTGGTCTTGCCAAGGATTTGTCTAAGAAATTTTGGAATTCAAGGAAATTTTAAGGAATTCTGCAGAATTCTCAGAAAGTGTACTAATCGTAATTCACAGTGGAATTTTTGATGATAGCGTTAATGTTTACCCAAATAAAGCAAATAATCATTAGTCATCAAATTCATGGCTTTAAAACAACTATCTTACCACCTTCGAAATAAAGCCTTGAGTGCTGTCAAGTTTTAACATGTTACAATTCTTTTCTATAAGAATAATTTTTTAAGAAAACGAGCCTGAAGTTTGGTGGAAAATTAGAACAAGGCGGAGGCTGAAGCACTGTCCTAAAAAGAATTGTTGGACAACGATGCAAAAGCTTTCCACTAACATGTGGACATGAAATGTCCTTTCTTTCCTAGCCTTATTTTCTTTGATTTTCACAAATTTGTTGCCACAAGCGAGCAGGGGTGATTTCTAGGGGGCTCAGAGCCCCCTTGTTAAAATTTCTGCTCATTTTGGGGGCTCAGCCCCCTAGAATTCCTGCATTGGCGTAGCTTTTCAGAGTTTATTGGCTTTGCTTCCAAGGTGTTACGATCACTTGTGCTCTGCTATATGGTTATTGACGCATCTCTTATTGTTGATTATATTATATCAGTAACAAACTAAATTATCATGTTCCCATCTTTGAAAAATTGAGCGTGGCTGTAGCTGAGCTACACCCAAACTATGGGCGTGGTTGTACCCACAACTCCCTATGTTGAAATTTTTAGAAGTCATCACTGTTAGCGAGGCTAGATACTGTGCTAACATTGTTGATATGCAAAAGAGATCATCTTGGATATAGCATTTTGCTAAAGGGCTCTGAATCAATCAAAGCATCCAATGTTGTCTTGTATATTGCCTAATTTCTAAATTGTATAAAACTCGATAATTCAAGAACATAGTAAGAACAATTCAGCCTTAAAATTTTAGAAAAGTTAAAAACAGCCAACCTAAGCGCCAAATTTACTGGCTGTTAAGAAAAAAGAGTGTAAGTAGCCAATCCAGATTTGTTAATGGGTGGCTATATGCTTAAAAGAGGGCTACTTTTTCTTTGAGCCCCAGAAACACAGATTGACAATTGTCACTTGCACACTTTCTTTATAATATTGAATAAATCTTTCGCAAAAGCGGCTGAGAGGGGGCAGGGGAAAATTGCCCCAGGGCCACAAGTCGCAAGGGGCATCACAACCCCCAATGCTTCAAGGTCTGGGGGTTCTCATAAAGTAAACCAACAGTAATTTTCCATAATTAATTTCTAGACCCTGAAAATTTTCTGCTCTCTTCGGTCGCAGGTGGCCTCATCTTTCTCTATTGCCTCGGGGCCTCAGAATTCTCTCGGTGGCCCAGTCTTTAAATAAGCCTCAATATTACTAGAATTTTTGTCTCAAATTATTGTTCCATACTTAGGAAGCAAAAGGTTTGCTTCTACTTGAAAATTAAAAGGAATGTTCGAGCAAAAAGAACACTAAACTGGTATCAAAATTTTTGAGGATAACCAAAAAGCACTTAAGGCACTCAAAGTTTTGATAAACCTTGAATTTTGCATTATTTTTCAATCACTTTTGATTTACAACGAGTTTGAGTCTCAATGGGCATATGGATTATTTCTTTTGAAAAGTAAGTGTGTATATGAAAATTTCTGAAAGCCTAGTACTAGAGACCCGTAAATTCCAGAAAACATATTGTGAAACAGAAAATTAGTAGGAAACTTCAGAGGTTGAAAGTCTTAATTTTTCACCTCAAATACAGAAGAATGATATTGTTATCACGAGAGATAAGTTACACTTTGTTGCTTAAAATTGATAATGCGGCTGAAAATTGCTAAAATTCAAGAACAGTGCAGGGCTCATGCTTCATCAAGACTAAGACTCATTTTTTATTTGGGTTCCTTTTAGAAAGAAAAACAACTACGTGTTTCACTGTTTTCATGAATTTTTATATTGCAGCTACCAAATTTATTGCACTGTATTGTTCTCGCAATGTTTTTGCATCTACTCTAAATGCTCCAATAATATCATGGTTGAAAAGCAATTTTGCATATTTAGTCGATTCAAGAACGTACAGGTAGACCCTGTCTTGATAAAAAAACGAAATTTATCAGTCAGTTAGAACCTAGGCCGAGTGAATTCTTACATCCACACCGAAATATTTCAATGTGAACATGAACAGACATTTTAATATATAAGAAACTTCGTTCGATCTCTTGATGTCATTTATCAGTGATCAAAGAACTTCAATTACTTCAAATAACAACACATCGACTAGACTTCGAAAAAACAGAAGCATAAAGCTCTAAGTTCTTAGCAAATAAAAGTTTCTACGCTATAGCTATAAATAACAGTCGAAACTTGTCAATAATAAGCATTAAAATAATGGAATAGCTCTTATCTTTAGACAGTTGCCGTAAACAGCTGGACTGGATTGGGGGGAAAGTGTAGGGGTGTAGAGTCAATGTGAAATGAGTAAATACAGCAGCTTGGTGTAATTCTATGCACAACCCAAATGAACTACACATTTTAAAGATATGAAAAATGCTTATAAGAAACATGAAGCTGGAACTAAGCACAAATTAAGAAACATTTAAGAAACACAGGAAGGTTCAGTTTCAAATAACAATTTGAAAAAAAACTGTTTTTACGAGGCAATTTATGATCAAAGTAGAAAGAAAATAGAAAGTCCATCCATTACATGCCTCACAAAACCTGACAATCCTTTTTCTTACATAACAATTGCCTAATCTGGGCTGTTATTGCTAATGAAAATCTTAAGAATTCAAGAAATATTTGATAAAAATTTAATGCTCGATTTGATCATATAGTAAGAAATATCTAGGCTGAGGCCAGAAGGTTTGTCGGGAAATACCCTCTGTACAAGCTGTCTACGGGCCTGCCAGACGATGTGACGGTCCATAGTTTCAAAACAAAAATTAAATAGAAAAAACAATTAATTAAATAGATGGTAAAACAATTTCTTTGAATATTCGAAAACTGTAACATAGCAATTATGCATGAAATGGTTAACGTAAGACAATAAACTAAAGCTTATGCCTCAAACGTGATGAATGTGTTCTCACAGGCGGCCCTAAAGATGAAATCATGGGGGAGCGCTAGCACTGCTAGAGTGCCTGCCATTTCTTTTCTCATATTAACTATTACTACAATCTCTGCCAAAAGTCCTTGGAACACCAATTAATTAATGCATAATTTCTGATAAAAATGATTTTCTTATCCATGTCGAACGATGGAAATCCTCTCCCCCCCAAAAACAATGTTGAATTAAGTGTTTAATTGTCAGAGAAGGGTCTACAAGCACAGCGGCTTTTTCTGCACCTGTCAACACCGTATATAACAACATTGTTTTGAGGGGGAGAGGGAGATGCTACTAAATGAGCAGCAGAGACAATGCAAATGTTCCAAGACTTTCGGCAGAGATTGTATGTTGTTGACATTAGTGATATTCATAGCTCAATGCAACCTCAGTTACTCTGTTTTAACTAGTAAAGACATTGGACTGGGAATTATCACATCTGTTTTTAACAAATGGCATTTTTTAAGCAGTCTCGTATGCTCTTCTATCAGAAGGGTTAATACGTTGAAATCTTATGGGCCATTCTATGCGTAACGGACGGGTCATAAAGACGTTTTTCGCTTGCTATGTGAAAGTGAAGTACTATTTTGAATGATTGATATAAGCTGGTTGTTAGTGGTAAACAAAGGATATTGTAATATACTAAAAAAAGTTGATCAAGGGGTGATGCGTCGTTATTCCAAAATGAATTATGAAATTACCCTCATACTAAGAGTGTCATACTACAAAGTGAAATTGTGTCGAATACTGTGGCATAATAGAGGTACTCGCGGCCCCTTAGGCTTAGCGCACACTATGAGCGAAAAGCGAAACGAAGCGATGCGAACAATAGAAACACGACGTCAGAGCAACAGTGAACTGGAGCGTCCACATCATTTCTCAGGTATTTATTCGCTTTGCTTCGCTATTTCGCTCCTAGCGTACACGCTTCCTTAGGCAGTCAGTAAGATTGGACCCAATCTTACTTTCATCCCAAGAAGTACAAAATGCCTTTTCTCTCGAAGATCTCATTAGTTACGCGTCAGGTTGGGACTGAAGAGAAATGTTTGTTTGGGTAATTGTTTCACTACCTAACCTTGTGCACTGTAATAATAATAATTGCCATACCAATATAGAGCTATTCAAAATATGCTACTCAACCTTTGAGAGACAAGAAAATGATATACCCAGACTTAAGGGTACCAGAGAAATCATCTATCCAACCTATTTCTCTTCGGCCCCAACCTGAGGCATAAATACTAAGCGGTCTCTTGGTATCTCAAGCGCTTGAAGGCCATAAGGAGGAGTTGTCCTAACCCCAAACTACATCGGTTACGCCACTAATCGAATACACTCCTGTCTAATGCAAAAATTCACGCTGTATTCAACTTCTGAACAACTGGAATGCTACTTCAACACGAGTTACCTGACAATGAAGGTGAAGAATATTGCATACCTACTGTTGTATTTCGTAAGTGGCTTCACGTGTAGAGATCTATATGACAATTTCTATATCCTAATGTAAAACCTTGCAGTATTACATTGAGAATAGTTAGGAAATATATGGTCTAGGAGACTTAACAACGATAGTGCAATGAACTGGCTAGGCTGTTTAATCGCTACTGAAAATTACCTACTACGCTAAAAGTGTGCCTAGGACACGACAAACGCAGGTTCGCTGGAAATATCATCCGGGACTTAGGCATTCTTAGGCCCAGTCACGTGGCTTTTTCAGCACCTGTATAAGCTGCTGCTCTTTGGATCCTTCTTCTGGCTCGTGCATGTATTCCCATCTGGCTTGAAAGGGCAATGACATGAGGACACTCTCAACTCTTATTCCTGGGGTAAACAAACCGAATTTCGTTCCACGATCGATGACCAGGTTGAATTCAACATACCTGCAAAAAGAAATGAGACTGATAAAAGTAAATCGGCAAAAATCATCCGACCTGGAAAGCAGGGCAAGTCTTCTTTATTCAATTAGGCCCTCCATTAAATATCCACTAGTTTGAATTTGATTTTCATACCTTCCTCTTCTAATCTGCTGCCAATACTTTTCCTTCTCCGTGTACTCATCATTCAAATGCTTTTCAACAATGGGCACGTACGCTGGTAAAATCGCCTCGCCACATGAAAACACAAATTTAAAGCAGCTTTCAAGATCTGGTTCTTCTAGATCATCAAAGAAAATTCCACCAATACCTCGTGCCTCACCTGAAACAATAATAAGCAATGATCAAGCAATTTCAATTAAGAAAAGGAACTCACTTTTCGTGTTTTGAATCCCAATACCTACAAGATTCAGCACTTCGTTCTACAGGTTGATGGTCTACTGTGCTCTATGCTAAGAATGCATGATTGTGTTTTTCAATGTAGGCTCATCAAAGTTTGCTCTTTTTTCTTTCTCTACATTCAATACACCTTTTTTATAAAAAAAAGTCCATAAGAAAATGAGGCTTAAATGGTCAAAATCTTAAGAAAGTCTTAAGAAAATCGCAAGGTTCAATTTTAAAACTTTAGTGTTTTATTGGTTAAAAATCGATATTTCGTCGTTATTGCATTCAAAATGTTAAAGATAGAATTCAAATTTGAGTATAAAATATTAATAACGAAAGTGTACGCCATTTTAGCTAGTTTATTTCAGTAAAAGTTAGGAAAAATTGAAGAAAATCTCAGGCTCAATTTCGGAAAAAGTTAAGAAAAGTAAGACTCAGGCAAAATAACGTTTTTCTTATAAAAAAGTGTAGTACTTGAAGGCATCGGCTTGCATTGGGAAAATCTTCAATAAGAATACACATTACATAATGACACAGTTGCTGGCGGAAACGCATTCCCTCCTAACACAACATTTGTCGGAAATCCAAAGATGTTGTCGTTGTTTCTAAGGCCAAAGTAATAGTAAAAAAACACTATTTTAAGAGGTTTTACTAGAAAAGTTTAACTTCCAGCACGCTTCCATAAAACTTATCTCCAACTTCATGCTTAACGCAACGTGAAATCTTATTTTGTGATCAAATGTGGCTAGGCGAAAACAGAGTACCTTTGGAATTAAAACTATCTTGTTTATAGAAAGATGCTTTTTAAAATTAATTTAATTATAACCATATCCCTTCAACATACTTACAAATATAAACTTAATTACATACAATTAAGCAAAATTAAAATAACAAAGAAATAAAACCGCTGATCTTACAGGGAGTCGTTCTTTTGAGGGGGCATAGATTAGTTTTCATTGCTCATCAAATGTCTTCTGAAATGGCTTTTAATACAAACTTAGCAATGACAGTTCTCTTCTATTATTTGGAATACCATTCCAGGCCCTAACCTCAGCATATTGAAATCCTTTCTTGGAGAACTCAAGTTTTATTTTTGGAATATGTAGGTCTTTATACTTTACTCATGATGAAAAGACCAAAAGGTAGTTGTTTCAGTTGCTACAGTACAATCTCCCTTACCTCGAAATGTATTCCAAAAATACTCATCGCACCATTTCTTGTACTTCGGGTAGTACTCTGGATTGTGTTTATCGCATGCATCTTTTAAGACTGTGTGGAAATGAGCTGCATCCTTGAGAGAACAAGAAACCTTCAGATCAGATCAAAGGATTAAGGAAAAGGGGTGCAATGCAATTTTCCAAACAGGAATTTATTTTTATTTAATTTATTTATTTAATCCTATTTACCCACAATATCCATTCAGCTATGCATGAGACTAAATAAATAAGTACAATATTTCATAAAGAATATTAAGCTACCATACCACAAAAAGTATCATATGTACTACAATGAGAAGTACTTTATTGCTGGTATTCCATGGATTTGTGCAAATTAGGGCTACTATAGTGTCTTGTAGCTTAAAAGGTGAGATTTCAACTCTTTTTTGTAAATCGTGCAATGGTCTCGGCATTTCTAGTGGCCTGTGGGACACTATTCCAAGCGTTAGGAGCTGTGCACAAAAAGTTTCTTTTTGCATTTTAGCTTTTGTACATGTAGGTTCTTCATTTTCCTAGTGTTATAGCTTGATACAATCGTTTTTCAATTTGCTATCAAAATAAAACTTCCCTAGTGATGTGCTTACGGGGGAACATGGGGGTGTGACTCCCCTAAACATGTATGAAACAGTAAGAAAGTTGGTCATACTGCAGAACAATACGCATCACAATGATCATAGTGATCTCTATTTGTTTAGTAATAGTTGGTCAACTTTTTCAAAAACACCCCCTCCCCCCTAAAAGGAATGTATCTAGGCACATATCTGATCATATTGTTCTATTTTCCACACAATAGTTGTTCCTGTATCACATGATGTCACTAATATGCAGAGCCATTAGTCAATAATTCAAAACTTGCCACAAGGGAAGCTCCGTCATCAACTTGCCTACCTCTTCATAAATATATAATGGCGTGAGATCTTGTCCACCACCAAACCAAGAGCATTTCTTTTTATTTATGTCCTCCACTTCGAAGTATCGATAGTTGAAGTGCATTGTTGGTACATGTGGATTGACAAAATGGGTTACACCACTGACCGCTAGATAAAGAGAGACAGCACAGTTGCTCAGTCAAATACTAGACGTTTACTAACGGAGATACTTTGCTTGATTTGTACGCCTCGTAGATGCTACAAACCAATGATTTGTAGCATCTACAAGGTGTACCAGCTAAGTACTGTTAGGGGGGCCAATATAACGTGCCCCCCCTAGTGAACCAAAGACCAGTACCTTGCAACACGTGGAAAGGTCGCTATGAAGCACTTTTAATGTGCACCATAACGACCTTTCAATGTATTACAAGGTAATACTCTTGGGTATGAGTCCATATTAAGGGGTCTGCTGTTCTCACTCATACAGATTCTCCCTAAACACAATATCTCAGCGTATCCTTGAGCTGTAGGTTCAGTTGGCTAAACAAAGATATTGGGTTAGCAGGATAGCTTGCATTAAGCAGCACAAACCAGTACACACCAAATACATAAAACTATTTACAGATGTTAGCATGATAGTGCAGGCCAAGATTGCACCTTTCACTGTCACGTGCTGGGATGTCATCAAGTTTCAGGTCACGAAAATTTTTTTCCAAACTTGATAGCATCATAGCACGTGACAGTAAAAGGTGCTATCTTGGCACCCTAGATTGTTGTGAACCTTTCACCAGGCTAGAATCCTCAAAGCAATAAGTTTGCTTGTACCAAGCCTCATTGAGCCAAGTGACATATTGGCCTCTACTATGACTGTCTAGGTATCTTTGCCTTAATTTTTAGACTGGTCTCATTTGCTGAAAATGTTTATTCGAATTTGGGAGGATTTATTGGTTTTACCCCATGTAATGTCTTCATTTGACGAAAAACAGATTGATCACATAAAAAAGTTTCTTATAAACAAACAAAAAGAGTGCCATTAGCGACTCTCTCAGAATCTTCAGGTGTAGAGGTACCGTAAATAACCGAATAACCGCCCAGTGTCGAATAACCGCCCCGGATAGAAGGTGAAATTTTGAATATGTGCCTTAGATATTCGGTCATTTGCGGTAAATGAAGGCACATACCAGTGGCAAAGAATTTCAATCCATCCAGGTGAAGATCTTTAAATTTTGTTTTCATTTGTTGAACAGCCATGGGAGGAAGATGACCATTAAATGCGGCAGCATGGATTCCAGCCTTTTCCACAATCTTACCTAAAAACAAAAATCAATGTTATGAGGGATACGTTCATCTTATAAGGAAATGCTTCATAAGAAAGCAGTGCTCGACCGCTTAAAAAGTTGAGGAAGTTCAAAGTTGGATCTTAGAGACCCAAGAAAGTCAATAGGCTCACTGCATTTTGAGATCCCAATTATGTGTGTATAAAATGAAACTGTTCATTATGGAATTAGGTTACACGTAATTTATCTTATAAGAAACTAAGATCTGGTGTTGTTAAGCAGTTTCTTAAATCGGTACCAAAATTTTCTTACATGTTTCTTTGTATGATGTTATGACAGTTGTGTTGTGACTTGTTCGATGTGAGGAATTGACCTAATTTCACAGCAGTCTTTAGATTTTTCATAACTGTATTTCACTATATTATTCCCTTCATTTTGTCGTTTCTATGAGTTCCTTCTGCTTGGGAATTATGTAGAAAGCTATGTACTTCTGCATATAGAATATTTGTATTCTTCTAGAACCTCTATACCGATTCTTCACACACCTAAAAGTTCGGACCAAAACAGGGCAACTGAGACAGCCGTGGGCTCATCGACAACGGCACACACAATGACCTGAAGCAGGTAAAATGCTTCCTGTTCTTACAATATATCCGGCATCAATAGGGGCCAGAAAAGGTAATTGGGTGCGTCAAGGCTCAAATTTCCAAGTAGGACATGTATGCCGACATAAAGAATCAACACTCCTTTTTTTATAAGAACCAGTAAAATTGAGGTCCCGGCTGGATGTTCTTACTTTTTCCCAAATTTTGAGGCTGAATTTTTCTTAATTTGTTCTAAAATTAGTAGCGTGTAGGCCATTTAGAAATACATACGGCAATATAAAAGATAGCATAGGCTGTTTTGATTGAGACAGCCAAATGTTACAACAAAGATAGTCTCTCTTGCATATTAATGTTTTCTATTGACAAAATTTAATAGACAGTAATGAATAGACAATGCTAGTACAGTATCTAGTTCCGCTAGAAGCAACAAATTTGCGAAAATCAAAGAGAAGTGACAAGGCTGCCAATTCTCCTCAAGCTGACAAGGAAGGAACATATCATGCCCATGTGTTAGTGGAAATCTTTTGTATCGTTGTCCAAAAGTACATTTTACGACAAGGCTTCAGGATCAGCCTTGCTCTTAATTTTCCGCCAAAATTCAGGATCGTGTTTTTATAAAATTGTTCTTATAAAAAAGACAGTGTATACGTCTTGCTCCAAGTCAGTCCAAGAGTAGGTAACTGGAAGTTTCAAATAAACCAAGCACCTCGACTCCCAACTCTTCGTAGCTCCCCACGGGTATCAATGTCAACCTCTAGAGTTCACTTCGGTGGGAGAAACGGTGTTCCCATAGAGCACTTGCAAGTTTCTAGACTACTATTCGGAAACGATTCTGAATACAGAATAAGAACTTAGCCTCTGAAATTCTCTTACCACCTTGTAGGCAACAGGATAGATCCCCTACTCCGTGCTTTATGTCGCATCTATCGACTACAAATTTATTGCCTTTCTATTGCCTCAAGTTTCTTGCAAACGAGACTTGCAAAATAAACGGAATTCAGTTCCATACGATTTTTCATACATTCAGCAGGTGCCTCCTTCAATTCCTCGAGTGGCGTCAACGGATCGGCCACAAGCGATTCTTTTGTAACACTTTGTAAAACATCGATCGGAGCCATGCTGCATAGGTCGTTACACATGAGTGACAGGATTGAAAGTAACCAACGCCCTCTGCATAAGGTCTTATACAGAGGATTTTGGTCAATCTGGCTGAGAAATATTGTGGGAGTTTGAAAAGAGTAGAACGCTGCGGTTGGATTACATGCATAAGCAGGCATTCATTTCAACTTATGAACGCAAAAGGGGATGCCCTCGTTCATGTTTTCTTGAATTGACGCCCCATTTATTAGAAGACGCACTTTCAAAACCATGCAGAGAAAGTTAACTAGAAATCTAGCGAAATACAGCAAATGCACGTGCCTGAGGCTTATACTAATGATGTTTCAAATATAATTTTTCATAAAGAAAGGTATCAAAAAGGCAGCTTTTGATTACAGACCAATAAATATGTGGCAAGAAACGACTATGTACCACGACTCCTATTCGATAGAATATACTATTTGAAACTACTTAGCAGAACGAGCAAGCCAGGTGTACAACATTCTACACGTTGTGGTGTGCATAAGCGCAGGAGGTGGAGGGGCTGCAGCCCCCCAAGTTGGGCAGAAATCCGTTTCACTCAGGCAAATTTTCTGAAAGAACGCTAGGAAATTTGAGCAGAAAGTTTACAGTCCCCCTAAATTTGACCTCCTCCTACGCTCATGGTGGTGTGTCTACAGAAAAAGTAGGCACACATTAGTTGTATGGCACTCTTTGAAATTCCTCAAAGCTCCTCTAAATTGCAAAGGTTTTTTGTATGACTTTTGATGCCTAGAAAACGTTGGAAAATCAAAGGGTGCATGGGAGACATAGAATATCATCATATTTCCCAGTGCATCATAGAACTTCTATTCCAGTTCGCATTATTTGTCATAATATGTTCCGCATTCAACTTCAGTGGAAGCAAACCACACCCAAAATCCTACGCAATTTTTTAGACCTCTTTGCCCTTTCACATAAACTGCGTTTAAAGTCAATTACGTAAATGGAAACAAATTTCTGTGTGTTATAAGCCAACATTGGGTCAGGTGTTATGCATACGAATGCTTGTTATCCATCCTATTCTCTGTCCTTTCCTCAATTTGCACATGTCTTTATCAGTAGAAATATTGGTTCAAAGGCTAGGAGGTGTATTCTACGCCAAAAAATCACTTTAAATCCAACCAAGATAGACTTACGTCAAACGCCACCCCTTATGACACCTGCTCTTTAGTTACATCAATTGATGAAGCTGTTATTTTTTCAGTAGTTCTTTGTCCTAACACCCTCAAAAACTATAAAAATATATAAAACTATATATAAACAAAAACTATAAAAAACCAAAAGGAAAACCTTATTATGTTAACATGTTTCATACAAAACATATAGAGCGCAAAAGTGCAAGAGATTGTGAAATTACCTCCTTGTAATACGCAGGCAACTTCTCCTCCGCCATCTTCTCTATTGAACTTATTGACCGTAAACTGCTTGCCGCCTTCGATTCTTTCAAGTGTCTTGCAGACCTTGGCTTGGAAATACATTGAGGTAAGCTCCATGGCGCTCCTTGTGCTATCTAAACTTGAAATTAATTTCTCATATGGGGTAGCAGGCCTAGCCATTAGCATATCCAAGCTAACATTTCTCAATATATTTAATGGAAGCATTTTGTATGTTAGCATGGATACGATCTCATTTCAAGCTACTATATCTGCCAATGCGCTGATCCAAGTTACTTTGCTTGTATGTAAATTTAAATGGTGATGCCACTACAGCATTGGTGATACCCAAATAAAATAATATAGCTTCCTTTTATTTCTGGGAAGTCACTTTCTGAGAATCTGAATTAAATTGATACAGTGATATCATCAGAGATACGGATGACTCAGAACAGCAGCATGTCAAAAACATGAAAGTTTGCCTACAAATGAGTTTGTGGATAAGAGAATGAATGACCAGCAGAACAAGGCAAAGAAAATGGATCTAATGAAAAAGTCAGAGAACTAACAAAAATCAATTCTTGAATGTGAAGTGGACCTATGAAGTCATATAGTCGCCTATTGTGTTAAAACTTCGATAATGATAATTACTAGAAATATTAAAAGGACCCGAGTAAAGAATTTTCTGCACACGCGAGATGAAAAAAATACAAAACAAATATGGTAACTTCTATATTCAAAAGGGGTGTATTCACAGGGAGGGGAATCGAATTCACAGGGAGGGGGAATCGAATTCACAGGGAGGGGGAATTGTGTAGGTATGCACCTACTTGAAAAGAAACCAATTGAGCATAATGCAATCACTGAGAAAAATAATAAATTAATAAAAATGTAGGG
>WIPJ01000963.1:151343-183030 GCA_018155075.1 Cassiopea andromeda
CAAATCCAAGGGGGGGGGGTAAGAAATCCGTACGACTAAGGGAATGCCCGTGCTAACCAAGGTTCGAGTTAACGGGATTCTACTGTATTTCTCTCACCAAAAGACATACATGGCGTTTCATACATATTCTCAATACATTGTAGGAGAGCATGAATAAAGAGCACTACAAAAGTAGCATTCTCAGACTCAATACAAGCAAACACTATTTTCCAATAACTTTATTGCAAACATATACTGGGATATGCAATCTCTATGTACAATCTAGCTACACTTCCATAAATAGGTGACTATTTATATTGTGAGTCTTGCAGCTCTCTCCAAGTTCGTTCTGGGGAGCTTAAAGGGTCAACAACAACTTCAGTAATTTCTCCCCTATTTGATCGCTTAATATTCTTCCTATCAGGTCTGCTGCCTTTATTTTTCATGTCTTGTAAGGCATGCTGTCTTCCAGCCTTTGAGGCAGAAATTGGAGGTAGGGGCCGCATATGTGCTTTAGGAACAACATCGGGCTCATCGACTTTTTGCTGCACATCAATAAATTCTTTATAATCAGCTGGCTTTGGACGTGTAAAAAGATGTAGCTTGCGTTCTCGTCGCGCGGCAGAATGCCCAATAGCTGGTCGAGCTGGATCTAACATAGACTGGGGTGGTCTACTTGGTAAATTCTTCCCCCTTATTGCTACTACTGATTCCAGGGGAAGATCAGTTACATCCAATGGACCAGGAGAATCAACAGGCGATAAGCTACGGGCAATTGGTGACGTGATTGTTCTACGCATGTGCCTAGATGCTGGCGGAGTTCCGTCACGGGGAGGTGTTGGTACGATTGGTCCAGCAACTGCACCGGACTTCACAGCTCGAACCTTAAGCTGGTGCAGTTGTGCTGTCAGATGTGCAATTGTATTTGACTTTGCATCAATTTCGCTTTTCAATTCAGCAGCACTTCTTTGTACTAGCTTTAAATCATTCTGATATTTTTGCTCCTTGCCTTTCAATTGTCCTTCTAATAAAGAAATTCGTTTATCTCTGGTGTCTACTACTTCTCTGAGATTTTTATTCTCTTCTTTTAATAAATTAACTTCTTTCTCCAAGCTATTCTCTGACTTCTGCAAAGAACCTAGAAATAGAATAATTTATAAGGTGTAATGGCAACTTCAGAAGTAGTCAGCCCAAAGTCCTGTGATTACTTGTAAACAAGTGCCACATTTGGATTTCTTCAACAAGTTCTACTTCTACTCATGATAAGAGGCTATCAATGTGGCTGCACAATATGACTTCTATCATAAGAGCTGAAACTTCTATATTTATGTCATTCACCATTAGATCCCAGATGAAACTAAAATTTTAATAGACAGTAATTTGTGAATACAAAAAGTGTAAAAATCTAGCAATTTCTATGTAATGAAAACTTTCAAAATATCCTTCAGTCAATCCTTAAATGTCAGCAAACTATGACTAACTATCTTACTATGATTTATGACCAAAGAACCTGTTAAAGCTGACTCAAACTAACACTTTTAGATATTTGAAAGGTTAGCTCTGTCTTTCAAGGCAGCATCTTATATAACTACTTTCACAATGACACCAAAAGCATAACCTCTGTCAGCTCTTTTAAAAAACATAAAAAGCTGGAGTAGAGAGTGCTGCAACTGCCAAGTACTTTCTTTTTTTAAAGAAAATTGTTGCAAATAGTTGGTCTTAATTAGTTTTACATACAACTATGTAGAAGCCAACTTTGAAGAATTTTATATTATATTATTACGTAAATATTATAAATAAACTATAGGGAAGTAATGAGTGTGTTTAGCTCAAAGTAAAATGGCTTACTTTGACAGAACTACAACAAGGTTGAACAATGTCACAAAACTACAATGATACTATGCTTTAAAAAACATAGCAGACTGATGGTCTACAAAACATACAAACCTCTCTTCTTATGCTGCTCCTTTCTTTCTTCTGTGATACCACCAGACACTGCCAACTGGAAAGTTAACTCTGCAATTGAATGTACAGAAAATACATAAAAACAACCCTCATGTAATACAAAAAGTAAAACATAGTGGAAAAAGTTCTTAACATCAATATTGTTTTAGAAAAAGTAGCCCCCTCCATGGCACCTCTGTTTATTATATATTCTTTGCAAGTTCATAATTTTTCTATGATTGTTTATACTCAAGGCCTAGATAAAATGGCTATCAGTGGTGGTACAACATGAGAATACAACTATGTCCACAATAAGTAGCTAATACAAAATGGAAAATATCTTGCATCATGTTCTCTTCAACAGAACACTAATATTGTACACACAAAGAAAATAACATACTGTAATATAATTGCTTAAATAAAATATCATGTTACATCCATTATGTGTACAAGTGTACAATATTAGTTGTTATATATTGAGCTCATAATACCAACACCAAGTTTTACAAACTGAAGTGTGCATATCATATTGAAATACTCACTGCTAATAAGGCACATTAGAAATTAATAAATAATGGATCAATAAAAGTAGGAAAACAAATATAAATAAACAGTCAAATAGATGAACAGATATGCATATATAAATGCATTTACTTCATACATTTATTCACTATACTTTATTATTAAGTTTGAACTCCTTTCAGGCTGTAACTGCTTTACAAGCAAAGTCAATGTGCACATGTGTGGCTTAGATTTTACATAATGAGGTAATGATCACTAAAAGGCCTCAGGCCTGTCTCAAACACATTTTTGTATACTCTATTATACTTAACATTTACAGGTGTAGGGTCTAAACAAGTTATGGGGGTTGCCAAAAAATTCAAACATTAATATGTAACCCTTTCCATAAGGCACCCAAAAGTAGTAGAATAATGCTGACTAATGCTGAGTCATACAAAATTTATGCTGTATTAGAGAATCATCCATAAAATTTTTCATATATTGAAAGTTGAAATTCATAAATAACAAAGGTATTCTCATCAAAAACCATGTACTCCCAAATACTTAACCACTGAGGTTTATGGTTAACTAAAGCTATTGAAAAGATAAGCCATACAACAAATGGATAGAAGCTTCTCTGTGGTGTAATCCATATCTATTCTGGCTATCAGAATAAAAACCACATGGAACAGCTTAGTGACAATCCAAGCCTCAGACTGCTAAATTATTCATAAAAAGATGACATTCTTGGGCTTCAATATTTGCAAATAATCTATTCAAGTTAATCTAGACAGAGAGAGTAAGAAGAGAACCATAAATTTTTACAAGGCACTGAAGCAAAAAGCAAGAATACTAATTCTGATTTAGTTTGTGGAAAACTGGTAGAAATCCAGATACTTGATTTCCAATGCAAAGTAATAAATAACACCACCGCTATGAATCCCATGACTTTCTTGGCTTATTTTGTGTTAGTTTGCAAGTTGAACATTATAGCTCAACATAGTGGTAAAAATATCTCATTAATAGCTTGGCAGTAAAGGAAAGTTGACAATTATATGGAGTGTACAAAAATGAATGAGAACAAAGTGCTTAAGAGAATGATTTCTAAGAAGGCTAACAGTGGCTTTTTCAAACTATACTATGTTACTTTACATTAATAAGATGCTCCCAACATTAACTAGTGTTGCTAGCAAACACTTCTGAATGAAGTGGCAACTTTCATTCCTGCTTTCATCACCATATATATTGAGTTATTTGTGAATTTATCAACCTAAAAATTCACAAAACCCATATTCTTATAATGCGCACATGTTCGTAACAGACGTAATTGTTGAAGCTTGAATCTCATATCCCAGATGCTTCCACAATAACTTTCCAACAAAATTTAAGGCTTGTGCTATGCACTACTAGAATTCTTGTGTAAAATAAACATCTTGTTTTTCATACATTATCAAAGCTAGTGTGCTTTGTGCCTTACTATATAGATTCAGAACTCTTTGCCAAGATGATTAGATTCTAGCAATATAACTTGTAGAATCTAGAATATAGTAAAAACAGCTGGCTGAACAAGTAGCATTTGCTTCAGAGGTAATATGCATCGATCCTGAGAAACTCACCAGAACATTTTCCTTGTAGATTGCTTATCTCCTCGTGCAACCCAGCGATTACTTTTGCATGTTCAGTCTGCAGGAACAGCAGAGAATGCTGAGCACTTTGCAACTGTAGTTGAACTTCAGCAAGCATTTTGAGAAAGCCGCTGAAAACCTGCCTAGTTAGGCCGTCAACGGCTAAATTTTCAAAGCTGAGTAGTCCAGGTCTTGCCGTCAATCAAGAAGAAAATCCATGGGCAGATAACAATATGTGCAACATGCTCTCTCGATTGCAAAAACTGTGAAGATAAATAATACTATATCAAATCAAAAATGTCAAGATGCAAATAAGCATTCGTACCCAATCTGTTTTTTGGTTGCCGTGGTATTCTCATGTGACGTCACAAAAGTTTGTCCTCCCTCACAGCTACTCTCTTTCCAGGGAAGGGCTCCAGTCCAGGATTCGTAAAAAGTCGTGTAGAGATTCCCAATAATTTTGTCGGGGGCAGAGATAGCCGTATGAAATGGCGTTTTCAGCTTATGTTTGCTAGAGGTACATTTTCATGAGTACCCAACTCCCAAAAATTCCGAACTCTCCGCTATTATCAGTACACCTCTCTTATGACATTTTCAATTTTTCTAGGAGAAACCTGTAAAAAGTTGGTACTGTCGTTGAGTTGCCCAAATACACGTTTTTTAATAAGATAAGTTTTTTGGACCAGTACTGAAGCTTCCTTAACTTTTTCACAATTCTAGTATCAAAGCTTTCTTAAGACTTTCTTAACAAAAATTTTTGAGTTCCAATGCTTTTGCGCATGCACATTAATGGACAATGAAAGAGCTCTACGTACGCTTAGCATGATGATTAAATTCAGGTAAAGAACAGAATATAAACTGCTAGAGGGTAGCCAACATGACTTACATGACACTTTGTACTCAGATAAGTCGAATTTTAAATACGTAAGCTCTAACAACTTTCTTAGGGCTCTTAAAAAACATTATTTCATCTCTAAAACTTTTGTTTGAGCTGCTGAGTGCTACTTTTTTATAAAACACTTTCTTATTAAAAAATTTGATATGATATTAAAAAAAGTTTAAAAAAATATGATATTACGACCTTTCTTGTACACCTTAATTCTCGCGCAGGCGCAGGTGAATAACTACTTGCATCAACTCACCATGGAAACGACTGTTGCTTTCAGTGTTCAAGAAGTGCACTGAACATAATTTCCAGTAAATTACAAAAAATTTCTAAGTCCTTGAGATATATTTAGGACCTTCAACAAAGAAAATGAACTTGTAAGATCTCAAACATTGTGATATCATGATGGAAAGTCTTATGAAGGGAAAAGGACGAATTTGATGCATTAAAGTAAAAGGAACCTGGATAGGCCTATTTTGGCTTTGAAATCTTTGATCGTTGTAGAGTCATGGATGACACACGAATTGAATGGATAAAGGTGAAATTAGAAGAAGGACTCCAAAGTGTAAAAAATTCGTCAGTTTTTGAGGAATTTATAACAAGAGAGGAGGGTGCAAATGAGACACTTCTGCAAGAGTTCTTGAATAACATTTCAAGAGAAGCAAATACTCTGCTTTTTTACACTGATGAAAGAGAAGAGGAAGAAGAAATAGAAGTTGAGATTGGTGTGTTTAAAAATATTTTTCTTTCAGTAATTGGCTGCTAAGAGAGGATCAAGAGGGAATCTTTCACTAAGTAGTTATCCGTGCAAATCCATGTATGCTATATTTCTCTCTGTTACATGATAAAAGCCTGGTCTGGCTTCCAAATATCTTTCTGGCAGTGACAAGCACTGAATCTGCAAGAAGCCCACCCCATTTCTTCTTTAGAAGTGAATATACATACAGTAGATAGAGGTCATAATAGTGCAAGTCAATGTTTATTAGGGAAATATAAGAATTGCAATACACTTGGATTTGCAGAAACATTTTAGCACTCTACAACACCAAAACAACTGCCTAGTGGGAACAATATTCAATTTTTTGGGGGAAGTGATTTAACTCTTTTGCAGTTGATGCATGACTTGCAATGCATAGCTAAGAAAACCCAGGATATTTCTATTGAGAACCTCCCAATGTTTATCTTTGATCATCTTTCATGCAGAGCCTGAAATTACTATTGATGCAATAACATCTCCTGATGGGGAAGGAGCAAGTAAAGCACAATCTATTCTTGAAATTGTTGTGAATGATGAAGCTGAGCCTCCAGTCAAAGGAGATAAGGAGGCCATTTCAAAAGAAAGTGAGAACCAGGAAGAGAAAATTGGTGAAACAACAGAGGAAAGTGAAGATGTTGATGAGAAGAAGAATGTGCAGAAGACTGTAAGTAAAACATTTTAGCTGTATTAATGGTTTTCATGAAGTTCACTCAAGGAGCCCAAAATGGTTCTATTTATTGCATTTTTCATTCTGGGATAGTTAAGCACCAAATGAATGCTGTTATTGATTATTTATGGGAGCCTTTTTCAGTTTGCAACTATTAGTTCCAATTTACAGAGCTCCTGAAGCCAAATTTAGACTCAAATTTGTTTACTTTTAGCAAAACACCATTTTCTGGTGTATATTACAGAATAGTGCTATCATAATTATTAAATATAAATGCTTCTTTTTCTAGAAAATAATCACCCAGAAAGTGACAAAGACTTATCTTTCAATGCACATTGGCACAGCTCCTGGCACAATTGAAAGTGAGATATTTTTCTTTGTGCATGAAATGGACCAGCCAGTACCAATGCCAGCAAGTCTGGAGGAAGCAGAAGAATCCTTAGGCTCAGTTTTCGAATTTGGAATTTTTGATGCACCCCCTTTAGTGTCTCTGGAAGAGGTGCTTTGCAATATTTATAACTTGCTCCTCAGCTACAACAGCCACAAAAATGAGAGCTATGAGGGCCTTTCAGAGGCTGACATTGTTGCTCAGCAGAAAGCTCTAGAGCAGAGGAATAGGCTATTTGTGAGGGATGATTTCCTCATAAGTTTGCAGAAGTTTGGCCTAACAATTAATCAAACAGTCAAGCAAATTGAAGGAGACATTAAGCTAGACATTTCACATGAGGTAGTGAGCCTGAGTGAGCCACCAAAGGTGTATTCCAAAGACAGAAGTCTTGTGATTAGACTGGAAGACATCCTTCACAAATGGGAAACAACAGTTGCTTCTGCTGTTGAACAGGTTTTGCATAGAACTGCACATGGCAATGGACCCTTAGGAGAGGTAGACTTTTGGAGAGCAAGAAGTGCCACACTGAGTGCTTTGTATGAGCAGCTGAATTTGCCTGTTGTCAAGAAAGTTGTTGATATATTGACTGAAGCTCAGTCTGATAGCCTGGCTGGTTATGACTACCACAAGTGAGTCTCTATGCAGATCTGAGTTACTATTCCTTCAAGTTCTTTTAAGGTTGATGTGCATAAGGTGTCAACCACCCTATTTTCACAGGCACTTAGTCATGCATGAGCATCATTTCAGTTCCCTGCAGAGCATGTTTCAGTACAAGCTAATGCAGTATAATAGTGTTTTAATTGGATATTTTCCTTATCTTACTTGAGTTGGTAGTACTCCATTGGTGGTGGTTTTTTAACAAAGACCAGGGGGGTCAGAGGTGCTAAATTTGCTGAGTATTTTAGAAGTAGTTGAGCATTTGGCAAGTATAAGTCCAGTATATGTGTTTTTTAGGAAAAAACTTCCAAGAAAGTTCAGACTCAGGCAAAAACTGGTTTTCTTAATAAAACAGCATGTATTTGGTCTTTATACTACTACTTTTACTAAGAATTTGCCAACTTGATGGCAGCTTGGGGTGCACTTTGCCCTCTTTCCCCCCATAATCTCTGCAACTGTACCCGATGTCTGTTGATGACCTCAGGGTAGCCATCTTAGGGTTACTTTGACAAGCTTTTTTTTCCATGATGTACATTGCTGTAGTTTGTTTCATGCCAGCATATAGTCAATAGAAAAATTGTAATTGGAGACTATTATAAGATACTGTAGCAGAAGGCAAGAATCAGAGTTGGGTGGACACCTGCCCTTTACAGTATTTTCAAATTCAGCCATCTGCCTTGGCATCTGATGCAGGCCTTGTAATGAACAAATGATTTTGCACACCATTTTGCATCTGTGATCACACTGCTCTGAAAATCTTTACATATGCATGCTCATGTCAATTTTGAAGCAAAGAAAAGACTGCAAGGTCCAACAAAGATAGCAGTTATCAAACAAATATGTTGAAATAAAGAAACTTCTAACGTTTAAGTGATAAACATAAAAGCAGTTCTTCACCATCAGACTAAAAGATGCTCCTGAAAGCCTGAAACAAGTGATGATTGTAGTCAACATGCTAGGGTCTAAAGTACAAAACAAGATAATAGCTGAAATGATGAAATTGGAAGTTGAAGTTACTAGAAAGTGTTCAAGACACATGCAATTTGATTTACACTTGTATGCACACATGTGATTGTGTGCTCTAAATGACAAGGCCTACTGAGGGCAACTTTTTAATTTGTAATGCCTACTTAGGTAAATTATATGACTCCCCAAAGGGCCTTGCAACTGCTACTGAAATACATGCAACACCTACTTCAAAAACTGTTGAAAACACTGCATTAATTTATATGCTAAAAGAGACACTGAAATCTGTTGATAATGCAAACCAAGCATTCAAAAGTGGGAACTCTCAACTTCAGGATGGCACCCTCAGAATCAAAAAGGGCAACTCTGTAAGTTGCAATAGAGCACTTTACATATAAATTTGTGAAAAGTGGGGGTATATACCCCCTGTACCCCTCCCAATCCTATGTCCATAAAACTAAATTGCTTGTATAGTAACCTGTTATGTTAGCTTTGCTGTGCAGTGTAAATAACTCTAAACTGAAGTCTTGCCGCCTAGATGTTGATTGTAGGAATAGCATCAATTGATAAAATCAGATTTCAACACATACAGAATGTGATTAAGTAAAGTTGATTACAGAGATGGTGTCAGAAGCTTTCTAGCAGGGAGGGAGCTGAATTTTCTGATGGAGGATTGACTTTTGTCTATTTTTCTCTTTTTATGAAGTGCTAGATGCTAAATAGTGTTTTTCTTTCAGGGCTGAATTGACAAAATACTATGTTGAAGCAAAAGATAATGTCCGCTTCTTATCAACCCTTGAGAGACACTTTAAAAACCTTTCACAAGGCAATAGTTTTCAAATCGTTCTGGACACAATTCCATCATTGATGACTGCATTGCACATGGTATGGATCATTTCGAGGCATTACAACAAGGATGAAAGAATGGTCCCATTAATGGAGAAGATTGCCTGGGAAGTAGCTGAAAGAGTTGCTAGAGTGATAAATGTTAGAAGAATTTTGAGGTTTGTATTGTAAGATTTAAGCTTACTAGATAGTTTGAAATAGAATTCTAAGATGTATGTACTGAAATTTTGTATGGGAATTTAATGACTAAGTAAAGAATAGGATTCTGATATCAAATCACCTTATTTTTTGGTTTGATTGAATATCTAAAGGAATTGAATACACGTTTTTTATTTTGTAAGTTTTTTGGCCCTGTACTGAAACTTTCTTAACTTTTTTACGATTCCAGTATTAAAACTTTCTTAGCAAAAATTTTTTGAGTCCCAATGTTTTCCACTTGCACATTAGAGGAAAGTGAAACGCTCCATGTACACTGTAAATTATGATAAATCTTAGTAAATTTCGGAAGTTAAACTGTTAGAGGAAAGCCAGTATAACATAAATAGCATTTTGTAAACAAATTAATCGCATTTTAAACACTTGTTAATTGCCTTAAGTCACAAAAATCCAGTACTGAACTTTCTTAACTTTTTGAGCAGTTGAGTACAAGTTTCTTTTAAATCACTTTCTTGTAATTAAAAAAACCTGCACCTATTTTTGGTGTGATTGAATTTTTGGTCTCTTAGTCTAAGCTACGATCATTAATGTCCCATTTAGGGTGCAACTAAGACTTCTAGTGGATAGTTGCTTAGGAAATAATGTTGTGCTTAGCTTAGTAGCCATTTTCCGTTGCGTAATTCACACTGGAATGGCCATTTAGGGAACCACCAATGGTCGTCAAGAAAAAGACAGCTGATGCAAAACAGTCTCTCACCGTGTGGAAGGCTTCCTACTTTGAAGTTCGCGCCAAAATTGAGTCTTCAGGAAGGGATGCTCGATGGGAGTTTGATCGTAAGCGGCTTTTCGAAAGGACAGATTACATGGCAAAGATTTGTGAAGATTTGTACGAAGTTGCTCAGGTATAGACTGAATTTCTAAATTCAGCGGTAGAGGTTCTTCAAAATAGTTAACTTCCTTATGAATTCTAAAGGATATATATCTTTTACTGTACATAGGCACTGTTAAACTTTACATTGCTAACCTGTAGCTGATCCATAGGCTCTTGGTGACAGGAATGCTCTAGTCTCCTCTCTATTGTTTGGTAGAGTTGTATTTGTAGATGCTCTAGACATTCCTCTAACTCTGCCTCTGCAGCATGATCTGGCATAAATACGTACCTGTTAATTGGGCCCATGAGCTTGATGGTTAGTTCAAAGAATATAATGATGGTTGGTTCAATAGGCAGCAGCGTGTTACTGTTTATAGTTCCCAAATTTCGTGTTAGAATGAGACGATGGTCTTTTTTGTGTAGATGGCATTTGCTTATCGTAGTTCTAACTTCTTTTTCTAAGTTGCGCTTTAAGCTGAACATTCTAGTCTCTATGAGCGAGGTAGCATAGTGGTTAGAGCGCATGCCTCCCATGCGGAAGGTCTACGGTTCGAGTCCGACTCGATGCCCTGACTGAACGCTCGCTCACTGTTCACCCAGCAGCAAATGGGTGCCCAGCTGAAACACTAGGGAGATAAAGGCGGCGAGAAAAGGAACTGGCCACCCTACTTCACATGCCGATGGCTCAGGATAAGTGTCCTCTCTAACAGGCAATCCCTTACGCACGAAAATATACGGGACTACCTTTACTTTACTTTTTTTTCTAGTCTCTATGATTATTTGACATTGTAGTTCGTTATTATGATCTGTTAAACACATAATCTGATATCTAAATACACCGTATTCTCTCAAGGTTATGGAGGAATTCTACAACATATTTGGTCCTGAACTAAAAGCAGTAACTGGTGATCCAAAACGGATCGAAGATGTCTTGAAGCGCGTCGATGCGTTGATCGAGCCTATTGAGTCTGTAAGTGTATATTGATCTCATCATTTCTAGTGAAGTAAATAAGATGATATCATATACTATATATGACGTCATCTTCTTTGAATGAACCATCTAAAGTGAGTGTTCGATGGTTTTTATCATGTTGATGTAGATATTTCATCTTTCCTTAAGTAGTGAGGTCCTTGTCTCCAACTTGCAAACTTTTGACAATGCATGCCTGCTACCAGGGCTTACATTACAAGGGGATTTAGTAGCCACTTTCTTGAGAGCTTTTCAGTACAGCAGGGACTTAGGAAGCATTCAAAAAGTGAGAAGTGGATACTTGTATTCAGCACCACCCTCACATGCAAGAAAAGGTAACTGCGTAAGCTGGAAGGGGCACTTTACAGACAAATTTTTGGTATGCAATTGGTCCCTTTTCAGCCTTCGGTTCATACTTCCATCCAATGCAATAGTATATTGTTCTATTAGAATCATGGGCTTAGTTGTTGTATTCTGTTGTTTGGTAGTAAAATGCAACCATCATACCTTCCTTTCTGAAGTAGGAAAAGGTATATGCCCCACTTTTTGCAAGTATTACACTCATAGCCTTTAAAGCAAAATTAAAAGTGTGAGCAAGTGTTATGATGGCCACTTTGATTTTCCGTTTTCTACTACGTATCTAGTTTCATTTATTTTGTTTTTTTTCATTTTTGATGTAATTAGCTTTTTTTCGTGTAATTAGTGTAATTAGTTTAAATACAGGGCAGGTTTGTAAATCAATTCTTTCCATAGCAGAATGTAAGCCAGTGCTTCATTAAATTTTTAAATTGTTTTTTCTCCTCGTCATTTTGTTCTGTAGAAGTTTGAATGGTCTTGTCTTTGTTTCAAAGGTGGCATTTGACCCATTCAGTATTCGTCACGCAAGCAGCTGGAACAATGTCATGAACTGGTTCAGAAAGCAAGTGGTTGCAATTGAAAATGAAGCGAAGCATTTCATAGACGACTCGTTCAAGGCACTTAGATCAGCTGAAGGAGCTTTTGACATGTTGCTCAATTTCAAACACATTCGCTCAAGGGAAGCAATCAATTCACAGATGATGAGAAAGTTTAATGATATCTTATTACAATTTGGAAAGGAAGTATGAGCCATTATTAAAAAATTGGCTTTCTTTACTTATAAAACACCAACAAAAATTGAGAAAAAGATTGTTTGATATGGGAAATAATATCTTCATTACCTAGTTGGTAATCTTGAAGGTTAATTTTTAACCAGTAAAACAGATCCAGATATCTGAGGGGCTACCATGAACCATAGAATCCTGGCTTTTATTTGTTAAAACTGGTAAAGCAGAGTTATGAAAGCAAAAGGTGACAGTTGCTGGTGTTGCAGTTGCTATAACGAAGTTCCTATTTGGCATTTGCAATTGCGCGGTTAACGTTAATGTTGGCACGGGCGGATCTTCGCTCGTGCTGGTGATTTTGCACGTGTGTGGACATGAAAGGTGATCGCATGAGTCTCCAGGCATAGACTGCCCACTTAAGCTCGACTGTAGAAGAAACAGACCGGGCATTAAGCTTTGTTTACATTATACTAAACGCGCAATAATAATTATCTCGTTGAGACCAAGTCAGGGAAAGGAGATGATTGACAGGAAGACATCTTATGCAATATTTTTATCTTACAGCCTACATGGTAGCTGCATTGATAGAAATCTTGGCACACTGCATTAACCAACAGTGCGAATCATTGCCTAGCAAATAATACTATGCTTTCAAAATGTTTAATAACTAAAGTGATTACATCTTATTTTGTCACTTTTTCCAGGTTGACCAAGCTTTTGAAATGTTCAAACAACATGAGCATTTGCCTCCTTTATCAAAGAATCAGCCACGTGTTGCTGGAGCAATAATGTGGGAGAGGTCATTATTTCATCGAATAAAGCGAACTGTGCTGAAGTTTCAGACTATGGAAGAGATGCTGAATACTGAAACTGGCAAACTTGTAAGATGAGATTCTATCATATTGTTGAAGCACCAAAAATTTTCTTTGAATAAGCATCATGCCAGTAGCTCTAATTATCACTGCTTTCTATCTGAACTTAATTCCTTGTAATGGCCTTCACAAAAAGTAACCAGAAATATTGCTTATGGAGAAATATTTTTGTGGATTTCAAATTTGGCTGTTTTGAATGATATACAGATTTCTGCTTGTATCCTTTGCCGTAGTCAAACACCCAGTTGTAGTTTGTTAAATTTACAGCTAATTGTCAGCACAATTCACTAGACAAGGGACGTGTACCCTTTTAGAAGAGAGGGCCATATCCGTCAAATAATTGCTTGACGTGGGCCAATGGTAGAAGAAAATCATTAACAGTAGTTTAGTAATGGTAGCAACAATAAAAGCTCAGCTATTTTCCAATGTATCTTTGGAATATGATTCTATCTCATCACGGGCTGCAAAAGCTCCCTTTGCGGGCCGTATGTGGCTTGCGGACCGTTTGCTGCCCATCCCTGGACTAGACCAATGTAGCATTAATGTTCAGCATGCTCTTATCTCATGTTATAAAGTAATGCACTTAATTTTATTCATTTCCTGCTGAAGCAACCTTTTAACTACAATACAATAAAACAGTAACTATTGTTGTCAGCTATTTGTTTCTTTTTTTATCTCATAAGTGCCTTGGGAACAAGTAATGTTGAGGGAGTCTATAGAAGGAAGTATACAATCAATGATATTGAATTCCCTATTTGTTTAGGTCATTAAAAAGTATGTAGCTGTTGCACGTTTCATGAAAGATTATGAAGAAACAAAATACACACATTGGCGTGAGAATCTTGAGTCAACGTTGATGACATATTTGAAGAAGAATTTGCTGGTAAAAGCCGTCAATACACCATCAAGTACAAAACAGCATAGTCTTGGTGATGAAGAGAAATCTAACCTCGACGAATCTGAAGGAACCATGCCAGTTTCCAGCTTTGGCTTAGGTACACGCATTTTTTTAATAAGCAATTTCAACTCGGGCTCAGTACTAAAAATTGCTTAGCTGGAAGGCAAATTTGAGTATTCAAAATTGCTTAGCAATTGCTTAACTTTTTGTTCGTGTTTTTTGAAAATAGATTAGAAAAAGGTAAATATAGGGCCATGTAAACTGAAAACGGTTTGATAATTGGTAAGTATTGAAAGTTAACAAGTATTGAGGGCAGATAACGCTTGCACAGGTTATTCCTGTTAATAAGATGATGTCAGTTCACATTTCCTGTTAAGTACTGAAAATACAATTTTTCAAATTGCTTAGCAGTCTTCAATCCAGTACTAAAGTTGCTTAACTTTTTGCCTTGCCGAGTACTGCCTTGCTTATAAAGCAGTTGCCTATAAAAAAATGCGTGTATGCTTGTATAAACATATACAACAGCAGCTTATTACAACAACATGGTGGTGCTAATGTTGATTTGGTTGGTAATGTTTCTCGATGAAAGTTGTTTCAAAGCTCCATGCCTTCAATTGTATATGCAGTTGTCTTTTTTGATATGCAATAAAGATGTTTCCAGTCGTATCACCTGTAAAGAGCTAAGCACAATTAAACATGACCACTAGCGGATTATTGAAAAATGGCGTTACTTATGCGCTTCTTGTTTCTTGTACAATTTTGTTCGGAAACATACTTTCTTTGAAAGACTTTATTGCAAGACTTTCCTCACTGTATGTTGGTATCTGCAATGCATTTTGTACTTACCTTTTAAACAAGGCTCGTGCAGGTCCTTGAACTCCTTGAAGAGTGCTGGAATTGTAAATGTCATTTCCAGGGCGCTTGAAACTCCTTGAAAATTAGAATTTTTCCTTGAAAATTGGTCAAACTCCTTGAAATTTGTGAATGTTTACTATTTACTTCGTTCACAGCAATAAACAACTCAAAAATTATGTAAAGAAATCGTTTTCGGTATCATGGGCTTTCTGTGTATTCACGCATGCGCTGTGAATGTTAATTTAGAGTTCCTTGAAAATTTTATTTTATTTTAGTCCTTAAAAACTCTTTGAAATTGAATGTCAAAATCCTGAACGAACCCTGTCTAAAAGCCAATAAAGTGCTATTCAATGCTAGGAAGCACACTTGCCCTACGTACAGCCTCTAAACCTTTTACGAAGTAGACTGGTGTTCTTTTGAAGAACTGCTCCATCCCAATGACAACGTTTTGAACCTTTTTGATTATGCATCTCTTATTTTGAAGGAGTATATCAAGTACGATATTCGGTGGAGTTTGCCCCTGAGTTGTCAGAAATAATGACCGAAGCAAAATATTTGGAGCAGCTTGGTTACGCAATCCCGGAACTCGCAAGAAATGTTGCTTTGCAGGTAACTCGTTTACTTTCTTATCTCTGCAATCCTTTTGTGTGTGTTTTTAGTATGTAATGACGGGGAAAGGCCACAGGGTCTATAGCAATGCCCCGACAAAGGAAAAACTTAGAAAAGAGAGAAAGGTTAAGTGGATAGGGAGATAAGATCAATTTTGTTGATGTTGGATTTGAAGGATGATAAGTTGTAGGTTTTGGGGAAAGCAGGGGAAGGCAATGTGTTCCATAGTTGGGAAGCGTAATGACAAATTCCAGCTTTTTTCTCATCTACTACCTTTTAGGGCTAATGCTAACACCAAGTACACAAGAGAGTTTCTTCAAGCAAGGAAGTGTTTCTCCATTTTTATGCCTGGAACTGACAGGAGACGACTTTGTCTGGAGTTGTTACTGACCTTAATTTGCTTGATTCCAAATTTCTTTCGATATATAATGTATGTTTTGTAAGAATTTGGCTTTGAAACGACATTTTGTGTTTGCAGGAAGACAAATACAATAGTTATGTTGATGGTCTCAGGCGAATGCTTAATCGCTACCATATGTGCCTGAGTGGATTGAATCAAGCAGAGGTATGTTCCGAGTCTGTCTTTTATCATCTGCACGTGCTTGTTGCTATTGGATTGATCAGGAAAAGGTCCAATGAAGGTTTCTAGTCATACTGAAGATTATTTTCCAGCTTTGCTACAACACTCCATATTTCAAAATCAGCGAAACAATGGCCTACTGCTTGGAGCAATGTCATTATTCAACTTTGTTCCAGCATTTGACTCCTAATGCTGCGATTAGGCATCTACTGATAAAATTTGAAAAATATAAATGTGAAAAATGAAGAGGTAACTCTTTCGTGTTATGAATTCAAATAGGTAGAAGTCGTCTTTTCGGTTACAAGTTTGTCCTCCAAACAAGGAAATTACAACATTTGGGATGCAATATTCACATTCTCTCTTGGAAATCATAATTTTTATTCACTCCACGAACCTACACAAGCTATACTCTTCAACATTTGTAGACGATCTTTATGATAAACAGAATACACGGTTTTTATTTTTAAGAATATAGTTTATAAACTAGTAGTATTTCACTGCTCAAAAAGTTAAGAAAGTTTAGTACTAGCTTTGTGAGGCCAAGGAGAGTTTATTAGTACATATGTATTTATAAATTTCATTTTTCTGTGTTAAAATATCATTTTTCTATGTATAAAATATGTTGGCTACCCTCTAGCCGTTAGCTTCTTCTATGTATTCAGATTTATTATGATTTCATATGTAGATGGAACCTTTCCCGTTTCTCTGTTGTGCATGCGCAATACATTGGAACTAAAAATTTTTGCTAAGAAAGTCTCAAGAAAATTTTGATGCTGAAATAGCGAAATAGTTACGAAAGTAGCAGAACTAGGCCAAAACAACTAATTTGTGAAACAAAAAACGCCTTTATTCATGTTTCTTGGGGCTGGTTTCTTTTTTAGGTTCAGCTATTGGATGATCATCTCAAGGAGTTGCAACGCGTACTCAAACCTGGTGTGAAACGCTTAAATTGGAATTCTCTTGGAATATCGGATTTCATCACGAAATGCGAACAGGTTAGTCTATGGTGTGTTGCTTTTGTGCTTTTAGTATTTGAGCTGCCATTTTGTTGCAGGATACAATATAAATTGATGGAAGAACAAGAATATGAAGACTGTTTTTATGAAATTCATCTTTGCAGCTTACAAAGTTGCCCTTTTTGCCTATGAGAGTGCTCCTAGATATATTTTTCGTCCACTTTTTGCATTTTTCCAACGTCCCTGCCCAAACCTTTTTTAAGGAGGGCCACCTTGAAGCCAATTTCATTGGTGGAGGGCCACGGTTGTGCTCCAAAATATCAATTTCCATATAGCTCTCTATTAACTTTGACCTCAGCAGGGGCGTAGCCAAAGGGGGGTGTTGGGGGCTCCGCAACTCCCAATAATTAGCTTGTCCGCACATTTGGTGAATAACTATAGTGCTCATCAACGTTGTATTGGTGATAGAACTCGAGGAAAGTCCTATTTGTCAGCAAATGGTGCTGGAACAAAGTCCGTTTGTCAGCAAACTGGGGCTGTGCACCGCATCAACAATTTTATTTTGCTTCACCTCTATTGTAGATAGAAACGTCATACATGTATAGTTGGTATTCACGCTATAGAATGGTGTTTACTTTTAATTTAGGCGATCATTAAATTTGAATCTTTGGTGAATCAAGTGCAGAAAAATGCCAAGGATATGGACACAAGGTTGGCGGCAATGGAAAAAACTGTGTTATTCAAAAGACCACCAATGAAAAATGGCATCGCATATGTGGATGCAAAGGTATGATCTGCCAAAGGTTTGTCTTCTCTAGCAAATGAATTGATGCTATTAGGAGCCATTAACTTGATACGTACGCACTAAAATAGCAACAATTTGACCCCTTACCCACTTATCGTACGCACATGTACACTAGCCACGACCCCCTCTCCCTTGTGTACGCACTCTTACCCATCTGACCCCCATTTCAAACGAGATTTTTTTAATTTTCAAAGCAATAATTGTATAAAGAAAAAGACTAAGACATTTGAGAGGCAGGAAAATGATCATAGCAAATATTTTATAAAACAATAATGAAAATTGTTGTTAAAGACAGAACATTATGATAGAAGTAACTTGCATATAAATACTACAAAATACATGTAAAAAGCCCCCCTCTCCCTTGTACGCATGGCGCACACTTTTGCTCGACCCCCAACCTCCCCTTTGTGCGTACGTACTAAATGAACGACCGAACACCAGATGAAATGATCAATTAGGGGGTTTGCTTACTCGTTGGTAAAAGCGATAGATGTTACTTGTATTGTGGTATGCAATTTGGGATCAGATGGAGTTCTGATGTGAAGTCTCGCCATTGCGCACCACTGTGCAGAGAGTATCATTTTCACTGCATGGCTGTGGGTGGAGCATTACATCTTTAAAATGTGAATCCTTGCTTAAATTGTTGTTTTGTCTTTTCCATCCCAGATATCTACCAAATTTTTTAAATATCACGTGGTTCATCTTATACTTGATTTATCTCTTTTCAAGGACTATTTCGATTTCCTGCGCAACCATCGCAAGAGAGAAATGGAAGCACTTGTCAGGAAGTACCGTGCTATTGGGCCTTTGCTTACAAAAATGGAGGGCCTTGTTGCCCATACAAACACTGGGAGATCACCAAAGATGCATTCATATTATACGCATTGGGAAGGCAGAGTTTATGATTCCTTGCTCAAAGTATGCTTCAGATAGCTGTGATATTTTTGAGGGGGCTTTTCAGGGTTCACACCAGGAGTTTTCCTATGTCTGGTTGACTCCTCTGATGGGAGGTTAAGATATGGTTAACAGGGTGCTGTAGCTGTTAATAATCTCTAAGAAACAGTTCTTCCTCTTCCAAAGGGTACTAGCATGCGGCAACGGGGGGTATAATCCCTAGCCCCCTATTGCTACCCATTGGGTTTAAGAATAAACATATTTTTCTTTGAAAATAAAATAGTATTATAAAGGCTGGGTTATTGTTTCTCTCATCAATAGATTCTGGAAAACATTAAATCTTGCTAGCTAGCTTTAGCACCATACAAGCATATCTACAGTATTTCACCGCCGCTAAAAGACTCATCTTGTAAAGCCAGACTGCTTGGTCTCTTATGAATGGACAAAATATAAAACAGGTTGAATAGTTTCTTATAACTAAAGCAAGAAACTCACCAAATGTGCAAGCATGTTTTAAAAGAAACTACGGAATTGGTTTTTATTTGGGTGACGTTAAACCAAATATTAGACAATGACTATTTAAATTCAAAGTTTTTATTAGGAAATGGTTGAAAAATACAATTGTTCCAGTCAAAATTACTTCTAAGAAACCTGACTTAAAATTTCAAGGTGATTGTTTTCTTTTATCAGGGTGAATTTGGTGCCATCTGGAAGGCTGCAGTTTTTCATAAGTCAGTTTCATTGTGGCGGTTTAATACTATATCCCAGAATGCATCTTTTAATTGGCAATTGAACGTAATGGTTAATGTGAATTGTCACAATATGAGTTAATTTTTCCTTTGTTAAGTCTTTAAGCTAGATTGTATCAAGTGTTTAATTTGGGTACTAAATTTCTGAAATATATTACAGCTGCAGGAAATAAGCGTCCAGAATAAACTAAGCTATGAAAAGCCACTTCAAAACATCAAATTCCTCTTTTCTATTGAATTGTAGCTCATCACCAGAAACCTCCAGTTTTTCATAAATCAACTACAATCGAAACAACCTCTTTTTCAATTGGAGACTGTATTGTCAGCGCCTGAAATTGGGTTGTCACCCCCAGCAGGAGAACTACGGAATATGATGATGCAGGCAGCGAGGGAAACTGTTGAAAGGTAGCTGCTTTCTAATTCTCGTTTTATCTCGTGTTTTATTATCTTCTGCAAATTTCTTGTAAGCGTAATGAAACAAGTGTGAAAGACTCTTATCTAAATTTACCTGGTTTCCACTTTTAAATCCCCCTATTTAGCCCAACTCTCCTGAGTATCAACTTTCAGAAATAGTCCAGTCCTCATTTGTTCCAACCCCCCTCCCCCCAATACTCAGTACTAAATAGTGTACCCAATAGATATTGTTTCTAGGCCTGGATTACTTTGAAACCCCTTCTTACTTTCTACAAATGTGCCTGGAATCTCACTAAGTGTGCTGTCGTAGCAGAGACTATCACGTAAAAAGCTGGCTAGTTTTTGCGGAATATTTACGACGCAATTATTTTTTATATGGCAGCACAAAGCTATTTGTTCGATGGATGCATGGCACTTGTATTGAAACACCACCACAAAAAGCAGAAGGAGAAGATGAACCAGTTATTTTCAGCTTTTTTACCGATTTCTCCATCACCCCCAGTGTTCTTGATTTGTTTTTGTCAATATCAAAATTGGTGCAAACATCCCTTGGTGGGGTGAATAAGTATATCAGCAGATGGAAAAGATATCGCCTCTTGTGGAGCCGAGACAAGGTAAGTCACGCCTCTTCAGCTCACAGATTGCTTTGTATGTTTTTGGATAAGTATAAGTCTTATTTTATTTGGCAGTCAGTAAGGGACCAGTCTTTCTTAATGCAGGATAGGGGGCTGGAAGATATTTATTTTGAGGGGTCATCAAAAGTTTTTGAGCTTCAATGGTGGGTTACCAAAATTAAAGTCACAACAAAAGGGGGCCATTGAGATTAACCTGCAGTTTTCTCCAAAATATATCAGATCATTTAAACTGTTATTTACCATTTTCTATATCATTATAATGAAATTATCAGGGGGATACTGAGGGGCTATTAAAAAGCGTTGGCACTGATGAAATTATCTTCCGGCCCCATACCAAGCATTGTCCCTAAGAGTTAGGGCATCAGTTTAATACGAGATTCCCTCTGTTTGCTAGAAGTGTATACTGAAAAATCTAGTATGCGGACTACTGAGAAGTATACAACGTACTTTTCCGTAAGCATTCAATCTCAATGAGATTTTATTGTGGTATGATTTTACATTAGAAGACCATTGAGTTGATGTTTGGCAATATAGAATTAGTAACACCACTTGCTTAAAGCGGAAATGCTCTCAAAAATATCTCTAAATCTTTAGGTGGAGGCCCTCTGATGCAAAGTGTAAAGCTTGCTAAGGATAAGCTACTTTTGATGTACCTGGGTTTTACTTGAAGCTAATGTTGTTGTTGTTGTTGTTGTTATCAGGCATCTTTGATGGAGAGATTTGCAGCAAAGAAACCAACATGTGTTCAATTTGATGACAAGTTGCAATTTTACCGTAATTTAGCGATCGAGGTTAATACACAGTTATTTCTCTTGCATTTATAATGACAAAATTTTACGTATCAAATAATGATTATCAAGGGTGCCGGAACAGGGGACAGCGGGTTTATTTGCCCCTCTTGTACTAATGAAGGGGAAAAAGGGGGCAAGGATGCCCTTTTTGTCAAACGATTTTTGAGAAAAAATTAGATCAAGGAACATTTTAAAGCACATTCCTGCCATCAAAACATCATAAACTTTCGGATTGGGCGAAGGCTATCTTTCTAACAGTTTTTGCATGACTGTCGACACTTTTCCTACAGTATCATCACTTTCTATTACGATATCAGTTCAGTAACTTTTCCAGAAACACCTCTGTAGCTCTAATCTAATACTTCCAGGACACTGTTGTTATTGGTTGTGATCAGTAAAGGGTGTGGTCAGTAAAAGGGCGTGCTATTGTGCCCCCACGAGAGTAGGCTGCCCCCTTACCCTGATGTGCTTCCGTCACGCCTGTTTATTATTCTATTACTGCTTTGGATTCACACAAATAGAGGTTCGCACCAATCGCAAACAAAATTAGATTAGGTCTAAGTGACATTTATCCTACTGAATAGAATAATTCACCTGAATTTGATTTTTAGAAGTTTCTTTGCATAGATGGAATTCAGTAATATTGTATTGCATTTAATATTTTGTTTTGATGCTGAGAAAATTTAAGAATTTGTATTACTTGGAAAATAGCATCTCGTGTAATCCATTTTGTAAATTTACTTCAAATACAGATTGGTGGCCAAGGTATGACAAAAGACATCGATTTTGTGCATTTGAACATGGAACCTCTTGCGATCAGTATTCAGAGTACTGCCAAAGAGTGGACAAAAGCTTTCGGAAAGCTTCTCAATGACAGTGCCAAAGATAATATGTTTTTACTTAAGACAGAGCTTGAGGTTTGTCTCATTACTTTTGAAATTGACTAAATCATGACAGAGGTGGCGGTACCGGGGTGCTTGGGGGCTTGAGCCCCCCAAAATTTTACCTAGACCCCATCGGCACTTCAATTTTTGACGGCACTTTCAGCATCTGTTCTTCTCTTTTTCATCCATATTGAAAGGCGCGGCCTGCTAAAACTTTATCATTTCTCTCGCTGTCGGCATATTGGCAGTGCTAGCCCCCCCTAAGATTTCTCCTCTGACATCACATATGATTCATGGTCGTTTCGTAGTATCAATGATCACTCCAGAAAAGACGGGTGTCATATATGTAAATTAAAAGTTCATCATTCTTGAATTTCTCATTTAGTGAGTCAAATGTTCGACACGCCCTATAAAGGAAACCCATTATCTAATTTTTTGCAAAAATCTCGCAGTTTTTCCTTTTGATATCTACTGTTTGCCTACTACCTTTCTTGCATTCATCAAGAGCTATAGATGGGGCTGGGGGTTTACTGATAGGGGAGGAATCACCTCTTCAATCCTTTGCTAAGAAGTTATATAGAGATACAATAGTAGAATGCATATAATACCAGGCTAACGATCAAGTTTGACTGCTCACTCTACTAACTTTGTATGACAATTATTCATAGTGAATATTTTAAAGTACCTCACAGAGGGACATTAGTTGTAACTATCATACAATTGTACTTGCTTGTAGGGTTTATCAAGCGACCTTGACCGCTCACCGACCACTCTTGAAGATCTCAAGTTCGTGCTTGGCGTCATTGCAAAGATTAAAGATATCCAACTCAATGTTGAATTTCGCATTTTTGATATTAAAGAAAGATATCGTACGCTGAAGATGTATGATATAGAGGTATTTATGATATAACACTCAAGACTCCTGAAATAGATTTTTTTACAACTTTGGGTTGAAGTTAAGTGCGTTGATTTATCTTCTAGAAATCAGTATATTTCAGTGATTTAAGGTAATCTACGATGATTTGAATTTCTTTTACGTAAGTATGAAAAGTACGACTCAATGTTACCCAACTTGGAAGAAATTCCCTCTGGGGAAACTTTGTTTTTAAAGGTGGAATCGGAAGCTACCATAATTGATCGCAAAAATAATGAGGATGATATCACCATATCGGATAATAAATTGATATCTTCTGATGCCAGCTAGTGTTGATCCATATATACACTGTGTCAGTGTAATTTGGTGAGGGGGTCGTCGTTTTTATTGTATTGTAGCTAAAAGGGAACAGCAAGAAAACGGTTGAGGAACAGGGCTATGACTATTAGAATTTGTGAACAAAAAGAAAAGACAGAATTGTTGAACAACTTTGTATGTTTTGACCAGTTTGTACAATGTACATCTATAGTTTTCTGTTCACAGAGAAATGTTTAATGGTTGTAAGTTACATTTTGTACTAAAGGTTGCCACTAAATATTTCAAACCTTAAGTTTTCATTTTCAACCTTTTTCATCGACTCATTCAGGTACCTGAAACTGAGCTGGAATTGTCAAGCAATATTGACAGCGTTTGGGAATCCTTGTTCAGAAAAGGCAAAGAAGTGGATCATAGTCTTATTTCTGTTAAAGCCAAATTCACTGAGGTAAGCCAAGAAAGCAGATTTTCTGAGAAAGTTTTACAATACTTGTAAATGGTTCGTCTAGGTAAAAATCTCAGAACAAATACGACGAAAAGAAGAGTCATGATTCCATTATTGACGTTTCCAGTCAATAGAGCATTTTCAAATCTATATACAATTCCTTATTTCACCTTTGAATTTGACACATCACTTGGTTTATTGCTTTACCCTCTAGTTTTTTCTCCCTAGGTTTTCCTTGTTTATTTTGTTTATGATTAATTTCTCGTATAAATTTTGAGTTATTGTTAGTCCGAAACATCTGGACTTGTCTTATATGGAATTGTCTCATAAAGAATTATAAAAAGATTTGGAAATGTCTTATTAATTGGGAAGGTCAATAATGGAACCATGACTCTTCTTCTAGCCATCTTAATTCTACGAGGTAAAAATCTAGAACACGTTTTGTTGTAATCATCCGATAGAACTAGTTGCAATGGATTGATTACCAATGACGATCAAGTTGCTGTGAAGGAGCATTATGATGATGACCATGATGATGATGATGGTGATGATGATGATGATTATGATGATGATGATGATGATGATGATGATGATGATGATGATGATGATGATGATGATGATGATGATGATGATGATGATGATGATGATGATGATGATGATGATGATGATGATGATGATGATTATGATAATGGTGATGATGATGACGATGATGACGATGATGACTATCGAACACTGAAGAGTATGAACAATCATTTATCTTATTTACCTTTATAAAAATTCTTTGCTGACTTATTTTTCAAGCTGACTCAAGAGCAAGTAAAAGAATTCACATCTGAGGTGAACAAATTCAGGACAGGTTTTGTGACTGAAGGACCGGGAGCAGTTGGAAGCAATTTAGATGCAGGTATAATCATCAGATTAGAAATTTTGCCATTCAAATTATTGTACTTGTGACCTTCTCTGTTATGACAAGATTTGACTCTGTATTGCGTAATATCGCTCTTACCGCTATTCGTGCAGGACAGAACTAGGATTGCTGTGAAGTTTATATGTTATTTGCGTCTGCGTAATTGGTGGCTTCACACGTGCTCGCACCAATCTCTTTCTATGTAAATATGTGTTCTGTTTAAATTTAGTAAGTTGCTTTATATCTACGATTAAGTTGTGATTCACGAGGAAAGAGGAATGTTCACAATAAGGAATACAAATCGATGAATCAATCTTAGTCTCTTTCTTAGGTAGTGTTTTGAAAGATATTTTGATGAGAGAAGACTATAAATATCACATTCTAATAAGTTTTTTAACAGTCTTTTAATATCAAATCCTTTCTTAAATTGCAGGAGTGGAGTTGTTGCGAACATACAAGGCAGAGTACTTGAAATTCGAGAAAGAAAGACAAGAATTGACAAATGCAGAGAAGCTTTTTGATTTGAATTTAACGATGTACCATGACATGATGCAAATGGAAAAGGATATAAGGGGAATGGAAATGATCTATTCGATTTATGAAAAGCAAAAGGTCAGTTGGAAAGATTAAAAGATTATATATGCAAACTTACATCTATTTATTTCGTTGCATTTATGCATGTAATAATGCATTTGTGTGCAGAGTGAAGTATGTTAAACATTTTAGATGTAGGAAAATTATAAAGAGAGTAAATTTTTTGTCAGGCTGCAAGAGATGAATGGGCAAGCACACTGTGGGCCAATCTAGACGTCACTTTGCTATCGGATGGGATTGATGGATTCATTAAGCAGCTTAGAAAGTTGCCACGTGAAATCAAGGCCTTTCCTATTTGCCATATACTCGAGGAAAGGATGAAGGAATTTAAGAATTCTATTCCCTTATTCTCAGACTTGAAAAGTGAGGCACTAAGAGAGAGGTAGGTCTAAATGGGTGACAACCTTTGAAAAATTAGCTACTGAACTTTTGAGCTTACGCGTAAGTTTTGCTGCTTCTAAGGATAATTGAGCTGGTAACTTTTTCACAATTGCATGCAGTTATAGTTAACAGGCAACAATTTTTGATTCAATTCATCATGATTTTAAATCACAAGCTACAACAACAAGAACAGCAATGTATTATTGTTAGTGGTTAGATCTTTGCTTTTCTGCTTGCTGTAATGATCAAAAAGGAGGCTGAAGTATGCACCCAAAATTTGCAGCTAAAGTAGGAAGAGGAGATGTGAAGCTAAAGTATTCTACTAATGTATGTAGCTAAAAATCGTAAATAAAATACTAAAAATAAAATATGCAACTACTCAAAGATTCCATACTGCATCCACGATAAGTGCTGTGATTTGTTTTTCAGACATTGGCGCAAACTAATGGAACTGACAAAGATGGACTTTGACTTGAATCCTGAATCGTTTACGCTTGAGAATATGTTTGCAATGGAGCTGCATCGTTTCCATGATATAATTGCTGATATCACAGCCAGTGCTGCAAAGGAATTAAGTATTGAGAAGGGGATAAATGAGGTGGCAGATACATGGGGAAATATGAAGTTCTCTGTACCAAAATATATGAAAGGCACCCAGGACAGAGGTATGTACAACAAGCTAGGCAGCAGTCGATTAGTGACGAGCTTGAAAAATTTAAATTTCTAGGCTTCTCTCTTAGAAAGTTTTTCTTGTTCTTGTTCGAATGCCTGTTGAAAAAGTGGCATCAATGCCTTGAGATTTGTAACAAGTAATATAAGTAGGGTATTTAACAATGCAGGTTGGTTAGTACATGAGAAGTTATGGAGTGTTGTTTTCGTTGGAAATTAATTTTGTGACTGCAGTACTTTTGCAATATTGTGGCAGATACATATTATGTGTATACTGAAGTGTGAGGATATGGCTTTGCAATAACAACATGTTGCGGTACATTACATTGAAATCAATCCTGTGCTATCAGCTATATAACCCTCGTTTTCAGGTTATATTCTTGGGTCCGTGGATGACATCCTGCAGGTACTGGATGACAATTCAATGAACTTGCAAAGCATGACTGCATCAAGATTTGTTGGACCGTTCCTGGAAAGTGTCAACAAATGGGAGAAGAGTTTATCACATATTAGTGAAGTTGTGGAGGTAACATTTACCAACGATTTTTTATGTCTATGTGAACTCAGAAGAGTCAGCAAGGAGCCTTACATTTTCTGTCTATCCTCATTTGTACCAGCAGTAGCTTTCTAGTTTTCTTCTTTTTCGTATATTCATTCTATATTTCTTTTTCCTTAAATCAGGGGTAGGTTCTAACAATCAAGGGGGCTCTAAGTGCAATGTCATAAATTGGATGTGACCTATTTGCAGCCACACCCGTATTTTTAAAGATGGAGAAAGATAGTTTAGTCTAACTGTGATGTAATATAGCCAACATCTTGAAAGATCTCAATAGCCATGTAGCAGTGAGAAAATTTATCATAGCAATACATTACAAAACATTGGAAACAAGGTCGATGCATTTTGAAAAGCAATATTAATGCAAAAATTTAGGGGGGCTGAACCCCCAAAAATGAAGAAGAATGCTGACAAGAGGGGCTCAGCCTTTAAGAATTTGGGAGTTTTGAAATTGAAGATGTTGTATTTTAGGTATGGATGGTTGTGCAAAGAAAATGGATGTATTTAGAGAGCATATTCATTGGTGGAGATATAAGGGCACAACTACCCGAAGAAGCAAAGAAGTTTGATAATATTGATAAGGTTTTCAAAAAGGTTAGTACAACATTCCAGTGCAGAATTTGTGATTTTTGATAAGTGGTTTTTTTGAAGGATATATGCTGATTGCAAAAGTCCATCTTTTACTGTCAACTCAATTTTGTTCAAAACCGTTTTATTCATTGAAAAGATGGAAATGTTCTACGTAGGCTGAAAGGTTTTTGTGATAAATTGTGCTTGACTAATTCATTTCCAGATAATGAACGAAACTGCGAAGAATGCCAAAGTGTTGGATGCCTGTCATGCATCAGGAAGGCTAGAGACGATGCATGACTTAGCGACAGGGCTTGAGAAGTGTCAAAAGAGTCTGAACGATTATCTTGACAGCAAAAGAAACGCATTCCCAAGGTTTTTCTTTATATCTGACGATGAGTTGCTGTCAATCTTAGGAAGTCATGAACCAACCTGTGTGCAGGAGCACATGATCAAGGTTTTAATATCACTGTTAATCATTTATTTATTTTGATTATTCATTATTTACTTGCTATGTTTAGATTTTTATGCTGTTGGTATGGTTCATACTCCTAAGTTAGGCACATAGGGTTCATTCATCTGGCTCATTTTGTTTTATTCAACACAAAAGGTCTTTGAATCTGCATGCAGAATCGACATTCAGAATTTGCATGTAGAATCGTTACGTAAAATCGGTATGTAGAGTCTCTGAGTACCCAAAATGCGTAGTATTTTCAATGCTAGCGGCCAATTTTGCAAGTTTTGAAATTTTGTCTAGCTATGATGTAATTCTGCTGCATCAAACTAGTTGGTACTGCTTTAGGGTCAAACATGTCTGTATTCATTTTAAGGGCAAACCGTAGAATTTTTGAGTATGACATTTTGCATTGCTGTAATAATGAGAAGAAGTCTTAATTGCAATTCTACGCTTAAGGTTTATCAAATACCAGCTTTCAAGGCAGATTACTGTGAATCATTTTTGCGCATTTTCAGATGTTTGACAATATAGCGAAGCTCCGCTTTCAAGATGGAAATGCAAAGGAAAAGGTGGCATCTGCAATGATATCAAGTGAAGGAGAGGTTATGGATTTCAGACAGCCCATATTAGCCGAAGGAAGAGTTGAAGACTGGATGACCAAAGTCCTTGAAGAAATGAGAAGGACTAACAGATTGATCACCAAAGAAGCAATATTTAATTATTGTCATGAAATAACAAGGTATGTAAATAAGAATTTGCTTCTCACAATGAAATTTTTACCGCTTTTAATAGGACCATTTAATTATTTTCACAATGACACTGTCTTTGAATGAGGATCACAATTAGGAATTCTCTCTTGAGTGGCCAGCTAACTCTTCAATTATTTTGTCTATACATTGCTTTAAGGAACTAGAAGGAGGACTTATAGATTCATCTGTTATCTGCGGAATATTTGAGGCAACGTGAGCTGCTGGAAGAGTCTCAAGAATTGATTCTTTTAGTTTGTTGAACGCAGTTACATAGCATAAATCAAAAGTATTATTTTGTTTTGGAGTATCTCCACTTATAAACCAGCAATAAAAAATTTTTGTACCTAGGCCTGACTGGATGCTCCAGTACCAGGGCATGGTTGTGTTAGCAGGAAGTCAGGTTTGGTGGACATGGGAAGTAGAGGATGTATTTGAAAAAGTTCGAAAAGGAGATAAAATGGGAATGAAGAATTACGCCAAGAAGATGCATAAACAGATTAACGATTTGGTTGTGAAGGTATTTTTCATCTCTTAGTCTTTTATTTATAGGCATAGATGTCTGTGGTTTACTTGCTGAGTTTTCTTCACTATAAGTGATACTTATTATTATAAGTGCATTGTTTATTTATATTATTTTCTAATTTGTTTTCAATTTTTCATAAATTTATTAACTTTACACTTAACTTACATTAGTTACTCAAGAATTTCTATCTTTCTCAAAGCTTGCTCGTAATCGTAGATTATTGCTGAAGACATTTGCATAAAATCCGTGATTGAACTCTTTCAGATTCGATCAAATCTCTCAAAGAATGACCGCAAGAAGTACAATACAGTATTGATCATTGAAGTGCATGCTAGAGATATCATTGATAGATTTGTCAGAGACAGGTATGTAATCCACTTTTGCTCTAGATCTTTAGTTTTCTCTTATAAATCTCTTAGAATGCTGGTATTCTGATAGATGGTAACCCAAGATCAATCCAGTGCATTTATGCTTCATGTTTCAAGTTCCACTACGTACAATTCATCAATAATTACTTTTTTATAAGAAACAAACTTTTTTGAGTTCAGCCTGGATTTTTCTAAATATTTCGTTAAATCCAGCCGTGACTGTTTTTTAATTGTCTCTTAAATTTTAAAGACTTCCACTGACAGTAACAACCCAAATTAGATGTCCATGATGCAAGAAATAGGATGTCCAGGTTTTACGAGGCATTTAATGGATACTCTAGTTTATTTCTAGGTTGATAACAGATTTTCTAGTAAATACAGTATTTTTCAGAAACAGTTCTTTGAAACCCAGCTTACCTATGCTTTTAAAATACTTCTTAATTTTTGCGTAACTTCAGGTTCAGGTTACTTATAGACATGTCTCATTTCAAGAACAACGCTTATTCAGAATTTTGACTTAGAAGGAGCACCACGAAATTCTATTATTCAAGTGCATATATGCTTTAAAGTTGTTGATAAAGTTTCTTGTAGAAGAAATTATATTTAGTGCCAGATGCCTGATATGCTCAATCCAGTAGCCACGTGTATGCATCCACCCTATGCAGTTCAATGACTAATGTTTCAGAATGCTGAAGGGCGATAGTCAGCAAAATACTTCTTTTGTGTAATAGCATATTCGTGAGCTCCATTTTAAACATGCTGATAATTTATGAATTTCAATTTAGCATCATGGACTCCAGAGAGTTTGAATGGGAAAGCCAACTGAGATTTTATTGGCAACAGCAACCGGATGAATTGATGGTTATGCAATGCACTGGTGAATTTGGCTATGGATACGAATATATGGGCCTAAATGGACGTCTCGTCATTACACCACTCACTGATAGAATTTACCTCACAATTACCCAGGTAGCCTAGTAGATGATGATTTCAGCATATGCTGGTTATTCTTTTCAATCCTAGTAACTGTTGAATTGCACATTTTCTTGTAGCAGACACAGCTCTGGAATTTGCAATGTGCCCCTAAATTAAAACTTGTTATAAGACGATTTTAATTGCGTGAATGGGCTGTGACTGTTTATCTAGCAACTATATTTTACTGTAGACCTATTTTAGTAACTAGCTGTCATTACTATATATATCTGCAAAACGAATCATTTGTAAAAGAATAATTTTCTTCTGTTAGTGCATTTTGTTGAGAGTTTTATTCAGCTTATGCTAGCTCATTCTGGTCAAATTTTCCAAAAAGCACTTGTTCATCCAAGTGTTGGATGGGGTGTATTTTTTAAGAAAGATATATTGGCTTGTTCAATTCAAAGTTTTTTAAATGGTGAATAAAAATACATATATTATTATAGGCGTTATCAATGTACCTCGGAGGGGCACCAGCTGGACCAGCAGGTACTGGAAAGACTGAGACTACAAAAGATTTGGCAAAGGCACTTGGTCTTCTTTGTGTCGTCACCAATTGTGGAGAGGGCATGGACTTTAAGGTTGGTAATCTTGTGCATTTGGTATTGCTTCATGATGGCCTTTTGAGAATTTAAAATCGCGGTAGATATTACTGTTTTTTTATACATCGAGTTTATTTCTTACAGCGTTGTAGCTTGATAAATACTAAGAGTTTGTTTTTTATTTCCATCTAAGGTCTCATGAGTGCTATCTGCTAACTGTTTTGGAGATTTGGGAACGCTTTTCTGTTTTATAATGTTTTAACAGAGTTTCGATTGATTTTGAAGGAAAATAATGTCTTTACGTTAAATAATAGTAAGCAATTTGCTTTGTGGAATCTATACATGAAGGAAATACAAATATCACTATAGACCTTTCATAAGAAGAATTTATTTTGCTCTGCAGTCCATTGGCAAGATTTTCTCAGGCCTGGCACAGTGTGGAGCTTGGGGATGTTTTGATGAGTTCAATCGAATAGACATTTCAGTATTATCAGTCATTTCAACTCAGATCAAGACACTTCAGAATGC
>WIPJ01000963.1:203570-214049 GCA_018155075.1 Cassiopea andromeda
TGCAACTTTACTAGAAAAGTAATTTTTAGTGGATTTTCAAGAAAAACCTCCTCTAGCTTTGAACTTCTTACCTGTATCAACTTTATACAGGATTAAAGTAACTTGCTATATATTATACCAGGTAAGGAGTGTAAAACAATTGCTAAACAGCATGAATACGTCGGTCGATGAGATGAAAGAAATCAGCAAAGCTGGTGCTGGATTACTTAAGTTTGTCTGGGCCATTATTGGATACTGCGATGTTGCAAAAACAATTAAACCGAAGAGAGAAAAGGTGAGTATTATTTTGTAGTGTGTCAGTACTATCTTATACTTCTCTTCAACTTTGACCATTTACTGACTTTTTTCTAATTTATTGTTCTGCTTTTCTTTTGCTTCTTTTCTGAGAAATTTGTTTGGTTAAATGTGTGTTTAATGCACTTAAATGTTGGAGAAAATGTGCAGTCATATCCAATAAAAATCCAATAAAACTTTGGCGTACTTTATTTGTTATTGTGATATCTTAGAAGTATTTCCTATTGTTGAAGTAACCATTCCATTCTGCCAAGGTGGCAAAATTAGAGAAAAACTACATGCAGAGCAAAAGAGATTTGGATAGAATTGAAAGAGAGGTTGGTGCAATAGAGGATCTTTTGAAGTCTCTTGGAGAAAGATACGAAGAAGCAATGAAAGAGAGGCAGAATCTCCAGGAAGAGGCAAACATTATGGAACGTAGATTGATTGCAGCCGATAAACTTATATCTGGACTTGGATCTGAGAAAATTAGGTGAGCTGGTTTAGTCAGATTAGTTTTTTGCTGTAATTTTAGCGTTCTCTTCTAACAGTAGAAACAACTCATTCTATTTTGTTTGAGTGAGGATTTTCCAGGACTTAGAGCTTTCTCTTCATCGTGCATGATTTAACAACTAAGATTGTTCTTCTCATTTTGCTGCTGTTGGTCTTAAACTGCTCACATCACAACTGCGGGGTGAGTGGCCAAGCGGCCCAGCTAGTTCCATTAGCTTAACTGACGTTAAGCGTGGCTGTGTACTGTCAGAAACTAGATGGGTCACCTTCCAGATGAACGACCAAAACAACTCACTCTGTCGTCCTTCGGAAGGGACGTTAAACTAGGGGTCCCATGCCTGGATGCGGCTTGCATAATAGGCCTAAATTAGCTGAATAAGCTAGGTATGACAGCCTACTCAAATTAAGGTAAACAACAATAAGAACAACAACAACTCTATGTTGTTAAATTTTAAGTACATATTTAACTTAAAATATTCCAAGATTGGACATGACAAGCAATTGTTACATACGTAAGTATTATGGGAGATAAGTCGATATAAACCTGAGTTCTATTGCTTTGATTTGATGGCTTCTCTGATCAAAATTTACTGCAGATTTTGCAATTAATGTATACGTATATAGCTTCAGATTAGGCAACTTGAGACTACATCTTCGTATTCTGTAATAGATGGACTGAGGATCTGGAGGAACTAAAAAAGCAACGAAAAAGACTTCTTGGGGATTCATTGCTAGGTGCAGCATTTCTGAGTTACCTTGGTGCTTTTAGCTGGGATTTCAGGGATGGATTGCTTCGCAAAGAGTGGGAAAAAGACGTTATTGACAGGGAAATACCAATTAGCCAACCATTTTCATTGGATACTCTACTCACTAGCGATGTTGAAATAAGCAAATGGACTTCCGAGGGTCTTCCCCCCGACGAATTATCCATTGAGAATGGTATTCTAACCACTCAAGCAAGCAGGTATCCCCTCTGCATTGATCCCCAACAGCAGGCATTGAATTGGATCAAAAAGAAAGAAGAAAAGAACAACCTGAAGGTGACAAAAATTCTATTTATCTCTTGTTATATCCTGACTTTTGAATGCACTGTGAGTGGCTGGTGTCAGTTTAAAGAGCTTGTACATATTTACACTTCATTGTCTATGTCTTTTACATTTATTGTTTAAATGCTGAATGATATAGAGGGCATCAGAAGTGCTTCTAGTCCTCTCTGTCTGATGTCATTTTCTTTTAAAGAGTAGGGCATTTTTTGTGGATGGAACAGCATCATTCACCATCATTTCGATTCAACTCGCTGCTATTCTTGTTTTACTCGGCATTTTCTCTAGATCTAAAATTGGCAAGCACCAGTATTTATCCCTGATCATTCCATTGCTTTATCTGTAGCACTCATTTATGTATACTCTCTTTATTTCCCATCTAGGTTTTAACATTCAACGACCCTGATTTTCTGAAGCAGCTTGAGCTTGCCATCAAATACGGATTTCCAGTGCTATTTAAAGATGTGGATGAGTATATTGACCCTGTTATAGACAACGTTTTGGAGAAAAATATTAGAGGTATCGCCTGCATGAAATTATAGACTAATTTATATCTTCAGTTGTAACTGCCTTTTTACTCTAATCTTAATTGTTGGCTTTCACATCACATTTATTTTACATATTTTTGAGATTCTTCAGAACTGACCAAGAGCTTTTCTATTTACTTTTCATGTTTCCGTTCATCCACTCTCTTGAATTTTCAAAATCAGGGTACTAATGGCAATTATTGGCTCTAAACTTAGCCAAGTTTTTCAAAATCGTTGCTCTGAGATGAAAAATTTTTATCTATTAATTGGCTGCATGGTGTCATATTTATGGCTGTACCATATGCTTTGAATGGGGTAGACCCAAAGAGGGTAGAATGAGCACATTTTTCTGATTGTTCAAGTACTCTCTTTTTCTTCTAAGTGTTTCTTCTGTCCTAGTTTGTGATCTTCATTTCTTTTCTTTTTAAGGTGAAGTTGGCCGGCAGAGTGTAGTGCTTGGAGACAAAGAAATCGATTATGATCCTGCCTTCAGACTCTACTTGAATACGAAGCTATCAAACCCTAAATTTACCCCTTCTCACTTTGGAAAGTGCATGGTGGTAAATTACACAGTTACCTTGAAGGTAAGACTTTAGGTGATAGAGTAATGTTTATTCGCTTGACACCATCCTGGACTCTTGCCTCCGTTTTGTAGGACTCTATAATTCTAGGACCAAAAAAGAATGCCACTAAGACGATAAGTGTACTCAATATATACACAATATATAAGACGATATAAACACAGTTTGTGCATTTTCAATTGTCCTCTTGAGCGTAGGATGCTAAATGTTAAGCCAGCTATTTCAATGTCCTTTCTCTTTTCATTGGTTTTGCTTTTGGCTTAGAAAGCGCAAAAGTTTAGATATAGAAACTGCTACACTTGATTATAGAGACTTCATTTAGTTTTAATCCTTTCTTTTCCAGTTGTTCAAAGTTTATATTCGAAGATATGATTCCTATTTTAGGGACTCGAAGATCAACTTCTTAGCGTTATCGTTGGTTTTGAACGCAAGGAATTAGAAGAGCAACGGGAGAGATTGATCCAAGAGACAAGGTATTTCAAGAATCTTTTATCGTAGTAAATCCTATTTACTTTTTGACATGGTTAAACGTAGATAGGTTAGGGGCCATCCATAAGGGATGTCCACACATTTCTGCAAGTTATCGACCCCCTGCCTAAAAACTCCCGTCCCCTTGCCCATACAGACACTGAGTTGGAAGAAAATTAAAGAGCTGCAAAAGAATATGAAAAATAAATGCTCTTTGAAAAACTACGCATACTGTACGTGTTTCTTGTTTACCTCTGTATTCTTCAGTCTTACAGAAGGAAGACCCTCCATCCCCCTGCCCGCTTTTGCCCGCTTTGCTGCTAGCCCCTTCCCTCCCATAAGGTTGGGACATCCTTTATGGATGCCCCCTTATACAATTTTCAGAGATGAATGAAAATGGACATTGAAGAGTCAATATTCCTGAAATTTTCATGTTCTAACATAGCGTATGATCCTATAGTAATTGCTATCCTTCAGAAGAGCGAATGAAACGTTTTCATTTATTCTTTCAGTGAAAACAAGAAATTGTTAAAAGACCTTGAGGATACACTTCTAAGAGAGCTAGCACAATCGACTGGAAACATGTTGGATAACGCAGAACTGGTGCAAACACTAGAGGACACAAAAGGAAAAGCAACTGAGGTATGTGCGGGGGGGAGGCGTAGGTATTTTCTCATTGTGGCAAATAAGTCACTTGGAAAAGGTTTTAAATGCGAAGGGCAACTGAGAATTTTAGAAGGAAATACCTGTCTGCACAAGTGAAGCAGGACAAATTGAATCGGCATAACATATTTTTGGTAGCATGATGAAATGTTTTTGTAGCAAAGTTACTTTTAGCTTTGTACTGCTCTGATCATAGTGCTCGATTTGTGACCTTGCATAGACACTTGCCCTTTAGCATTGCTATGTTAAGAACAGGGAGCCCTGTACCAGTAGCGCACACATAGAGGGCGACGGGGATACTCGCCTCCATTTTAGGCTTGATCAAGTGCGACTAAATTGCATAAATAGTGGATCACAGTTAGCAATACTCGTGCTAAAGGGGCATCGCCCGCTCCCCATCATGTACATTTCGAAGTGTATGCTTCTTGTTGAGACATAATTTGATGCATATTCAGCTGCATAATTTGCTATTTAATTAAAATCGTTTTACCAGAATTTTTCGTGGACTGGAAAAGTGTATTTCAGCTTTAGTCCAGTTTTGCCCTTGAGGCATATGAACTTGGCCTTAACAGAGCAATTGCAAAACACCCTTTGCTACATTTTTATTCTCCTCTTATACGAATTGCAGATAAACAGTTGTTATCCATATTATAATCAGAGTATTGATGACCAGTAAATTGTATTCTAGGTGGCGGAGAAGTTGAAACTTGGAGCAAAGACCGCTGTTGACATTGACAAGTTAAGGGATGGGTACCGTCCGGCTGCTAAACTAGGAGCTGTTTTATTTTTCGTCCTAGCAGAAATGTCAAACATAAATTCTATGTATCAATATTCACTCAATTCATTCTTGGAAGTATTTGATCTTTCACTGCGAAAAAGTCTGCCGGATTCAATCCTTCCGAAGAGATTGAAGAACATCATGGACACTCTAACTGTCAACCTTTATAATTACGCTTGCACAGGTAAAAGTACATTAGTTATGCTTGTCAATTTAATTTTTCTGTTGTACGATGACTATGTCATGCCTTGAGTGGTATGGGATACACTCTAATTAGATGAGCAATGAATATTGTTTAACTATATATGTTATATATATATATATATATGTGTGTGTGTGTGTGTGTGTGCGCGCGCGCATGTGTGTGTGTGTGTTAATATAATAACCATAAGCAACAAATATTGTTTGCTTTGAAGAAATTCTATCATGCTTCTTGAAAGTATTAGCATTTTGAATAATCTAGCTGTCTTTATTGTGGTTGCATTATGGAAAATTAGACCTATGCCAGTATTTAGAAGTATTTCTTTCACAATTGTGACATTTCTGATCACTGTATGTCTTTTCCAGGCTTATTTGAGAGACATAAGCTGCTGTTCTCATTCCAAATGACGGCCAAAATTATGGATTCTGAAAACAAAATGAACCACGATGAGTTGGACTTCTTCATCAAAGGGAACATATCTCTAGAAAAAGGAGCAAGAAAAAAACCTCATCCATGGTTAACTGACCAGGGATGGGAGGATATTCAAAAACTGACAAAAGTTGTCCCGGATAAATTTTCAACTCTTGCTGATGACGTAGAAAGAAATGGCGATGGCTGGAAAGAGGTATAAAGTTATATGCTGAAATTTTTCATGCAGCTCTGTTTTCCACACTTAGATTCAACTCATTACTCTGGTGCCTCTATAGATGGGCCCCCGTCTATTAATTCCAGGAGAATCTTCCTTCCCGTTGCTTATTAACACCCCCTTCTATTAAAGTTTACAACTCGATCATAATCAGAACACGCAGAAAATTACATCATCTTTTAGTAAAACAATTTACCAGCATGAACCACCTTCTCTTAGCACTCCTTTTCGATTGAAAAGCTGCTGACATGAACACCCCTTTCTATTCGCACTCCCTTCTATTAAGAATTGGCCGATGTGAACACCCCCTTTCTATTACCCCCCCTTCTATTAGAGACACTAAGAGTACACGCTTTTTTATATAAGAAACATGTCTATAAGAAACTTGAAGCTGAAATTAGGCAAAAATTAAGAAACATTTAAGAAACATGGGCAGGCTGAGTTTCAAACAATAACTTGCATAAACTGTTTTTATTAGTAATTTTTTTATTAAACTAGCAAGAAAATAGAATCTGCATTCATTTCATGCCTCACAAAACCTGAGCATCCTTTTTCTTGCACTAAAATTTTTTAATCTGGGTTGTTATTGTCATGTTAAGTCTTTAAATTTAAGAAATATTCAAAATCATTTTGACGAAATATTATAAAACATCCAGGCTGAAACCAGAGAGTTTGTTTCTTACACAAAAAACATGTAGTGCCTTCATTTAAACAATGCCCTTTGTTTTTTTTCAGTGGATTGACCTAGATGCACCAGAAGCCGCAGATTTCCCAGATGGATACGAAGACAAACTGACAGATTTCCAGCGGTTGCTACTTCTGCGATGCTTTAGAGTGGATCGCATTTACCGTGCAATTACTAATTTTGTAATAATCCGAATGGGGGAGAAATTCGTAACCCCCCCTGTCATCAGCTTTGAAGCAATCTTCGAGCAGTCTACGCCATTTTCGCCTATAATATTTATCTTAAGTCCAGGCTCAGACCCAGCTAGCGACCTCATGAAGTTAGCCGAAAGATCAGGATTCAGTGGAAACAAACTCAAGTTTTTAGCCATGGGACAAGGGCAAGAGAAGGTATAAACAGTAGATTGTTTAGAGCCTATTGCTTTCTTCGTGAAAATCATTTCGACTTTGTGAATGTCACGTGAGAGCTGCATAAATTGCTGAGCTTATTGTTCTACAGAAAATGTGTTGAATAGAATTGTAGTTCGGATTATGAAGATGACACTATTCTCTTGATTTTGATTATTACTATTTTTCTGCTCTTTAATTACCAGTTGGGCAATGAGTACCCGGCGGCAACACCGGGGAGATAAAGGCGGCGGGAAAAGGGACTGGCCACCCTACCTCACATGCCGATTGCACAGGATAAGTGTCCTCCCTAACAGGCACTCCCCTACGTACAAAAGTATACGGGATTACTTTCACTTTTGATTGCCAGTAGAAGCTTTATCATAGTAGTGAAATGTGGCGATAAAGGCCAATTTAGTGTAAAATGTTTTAAAGAATTAAAGAATTAAAGATTACATGAGAATTGGGATGTTGCATAAAATAATTTTGATTTGTTTCTAAATTTGTTTTTAAATTTGTGTCAAGATGCTTTATCGCGTATTTCTTTTGATATAAAGTTGGCTCTTCAACTTCTGGAAACGGCAATAAGCAGAGGCCATTGGTTGATGCTTCAGAATTGTCACTTGCTGGTTAAATGGCTTAGAGAACTAGAGAAAGCTCTTGAAAGGATTGTTAAACCACATCCAGATTTTCGACTTTGGCTCACAACTGACCCAACACCCGAGTTCCCAATTGGAATTTTGCAAAGATCTTTAAAAGTGAGTGGTTGTGACTTCTTGTACGTTGGCCTGAAACTTCTTCCTACTGGTACCCTCTTTTTTTTAAGAATACCAAAGTTTTCTGAGCCTCAATATTCTTAGACTTTTCTGATTTTGAGCCTAGAAATATTCTTAAATTATTCTTAAATACCATAGGTGTAACTTCGCCTAAAACGTTCAGGAATATATTCCAATCTTTGTTGATATTTTACTACATTATGAAGCTAGAGAAGAGTTTATATTTTGTATCGATGATGGGAAAGTACATCTGAAAGTAGTATTATAACTAGGAGACAAAACATTTCTTGTTTTGTTGAGGTTTGAGCCTCGCACGATTTTAAGAATATTATTAAACTTCATTGATTTTGAGCCTAAATATTCTGATAAAGTTTATTCTTATAAAAAGAGAGAGTGTAATTTCCTTTATATGCATCTTTGCTAAGCAGTATATAATAGATCTATTTTATGTTTACCTCTCCTATTGGCTCTTTTCTAACTAGTTGGAGTTGCTGGTTTGGATTATCTTTTTCTATACCCCTCTGTTCATGACATTATCTTATCAATTTCCATCGGTAGCTATACTATCCTCGTGCAGTTGAACTGTCTTCTCTTGGTTTTCCGTCTTCCATATTCTTACAATCAGTCATTGGTATAGTGCATGATGCTTAGGGGAAACTTTCTGAGGGTGTGGAGCAAATGCCCCCTAGTTTTCAAAATTGCCCCACTAGTAAATGGAGTTTTGCCCCCAGAAATTATCCCTTTTTTCCAAAAGCCTTACATTAGAACTGAAGAAGTTGCTTTGAAATAAATCAACCGTGGCTCAAATTGTGGCTGTAAGTGGTAAATATGAAATATTGGAATGTTTAAGGATGACTCTTTTAAAAAACAGATACAGCAGAATTTTAGGTCCTTACCGCTAATGGCATGCATGATATTGGGAGATGCATTTCAAGCCGAAGTATGAAGCACTGAATCAAAAATTTTCATGGGGGCGTTGCCCGCAGACCCCCTTTCTTTCGCATGTTATGACGACCAAAGACATTAAACTACTTGCTACTAGAACTGATAAATGGTCTTCGCTAAGAATCTGATTCAAACGTATTTGCTGTTATGGAACATTTCAATTTCCTATTAGAAAATGAGAAAGATCCTTTTAAAAACATCTTTGAAGGAATTTTTCACCTTAAAGTGCTCCCATTCCTCATACTTTTTCTTTGATTTTTGAACTAGCATGTTCCCTTTCTAGGGATTCATCCCCCTAAGAGATGTTTCTTAAAAAAGGCCATGACAGTATCGTTGTCTTATGTAACTGTGGGGATAAACTTCAAAGTTTCTTATTAAGTTAAATACAAGAAAAGAGCCCCCTTGCTATCAATAGAGCCCCTAGCTATCAATTTACTTCTACACCACTGCCCCACACCCCCACCCCCAATGGAAGCATCTTTGTTTTGCCCCAGATTGTTCTATATCCACATTCTGTAGATTTTTACGTATATTCCTTAATTAGGTTTCAAATATGAAGTTACGTATCACACTTTTTATTAGGTTGTCACAGAGCCGCCTAACGGTTTAAAATTGAACCTGAGAAGTACATATCACAAAATCACGAATGCTGCTTTGTCAGAGTGTCCACATCCAACCTATCCCGCCCTTGTGTATGTCCTGGCGTTTTTCCATGCCGTTGTACAAGAACGGCGAAAATACGGAAAAATTGGATGGAACATTCCATATGATTTCAACGAATCCGATTTTCGAGTGTCAATGCAGCTTCTACGTACATATTTGACGAAAGCACATGGCTTGGTTGAGAACAAAGCACCATGGGCTAGTCTGAAGTATTTGATTGGTGAGGTATGTATCTAAGCTAAACTCCATTGCTTATGCTAAATTTCTAGTGTATCTGACACAAGTCGTGGTAAAAGAATGATTGTAGTATGATCACTGTATTAAGTATTTAGTGTTTGACCAAAGACAGTAGCTACATTTTTGTTGTTGTACCATAAGTGTTTAGAATCAGAAAATGGAAGTTCAGCCTGAAAGATAGATTGTCTCTCCAAATGGCACATGTGCTGTAGAACCATATCAGAGCTCTTTTGTCCTTTATCATACCTACTTCAATAGCGAAGAATATGTCTTTGGTATTAGTGATATACCTCATAGATGCCTTAGTTTCAATCGTTGAGTCTATGAATAAATGGCTCTTTGTATTCGTTCGATCCAGGTGATGTACGGTGGGCGTGTAATCGATGACTTTGACAGACGTGTCGTAAATACATATATGGATGAATATATGGGTGACTTTATTTTTGATACATTCCAACCGTTCCACTTTTATGCTGATGACAAAGTTGACTATTTAATACCAAAACCAAAACTTGAAAAAGAAGAACCTAAGAAAGTTGAAGACAAGAAGTCGAAAGGAAATAATTCCAAGAAGGAAGGAATACGGCCTGACTGCAATCGAGACCTGTATTTGGACATGATCGAGTCACTGCCACTGTCAAACACGCCTAATGTTTTTGGCCTGCACGCAAATGCTGAAATAGGGTACTATACAAATGCAGCCAAAGACATCTGGGCACACCTGGTGGATCTCCAGCCACAAACTGGCACTGATAGTAGTGGTATAAGTAGGGAAGAATTCATTGGAAAGATTGCCAAAGACATTGAGAGTAAGTTACCACCACAATATGATGTTCCTCTGATAAAGAAAAATTTATCAGAAATGACACCAACGACTATTGTTCTACTGCAAGAGCTTGACAGATTCAATGTTTTGATAGCAAAAATGGCGACGACGTTGATGAATTTGCAAAGAGTAAGTGGAATCAAGAGATCATTGTTTTAATTCCTAGAGTTTATGGTGATACATTGAATAGATCGTTTGTTGTAAAATATATATGATATATTCATTTATTTATTCATTTATGTATATATATATATATATATATATATA
>WIPJ01000963.1:216771-227056 GCA_018155075.1 Cassiopea andromeda
ATATACATAAGCACATTTGTATAGGAATTCTTAAATTTTTCAGATTTTGAGCCTAAAATTTTTCTAAAATGTCAAAAGTGTACCTTCGTCTGAAAATTTAAAGAATACATTCAAACCATTTCTTACTTCATCATAAAGCAAATCAAAAACGGAACAGAATAATAAATATTGTATATATAGAACAAATGTTAATCTACAAGCAGACTACAGCTCGAGTGCACAAAAATTCATCATGATAAAGCTTGAACCTTGCACTATTCCTAAATTATTTTAAATTTAAGCGATTCTGACCCTTAGTATGCTTACAAACAACCTTTATTCTTATAAAAAGAAGTGTGTATTTAATAACGCTTTTAAATAAGACCTGTACATCAATTTCAGTTGATGCCATGCATTGACTTAAAGATGATAAATTTTTTTTTCTCTCTCTAGTGACATTACTTTGTCTCTTTTTTAGGCTTTGGCTGGCGAAGTTGGCATGGACAACGAGCTTGATGACGTATCACGGTCTCTCTTTAATGGGCAATTGCCCCCTAGTTGGCGAAAACTGGCCCCAGCTACATTAAAGTCGCTTGGAAGCTGGATGGAGCATTTCATATTTCGACATGAGCAGTATACCAAATGGGTACGTACTAACAGTGGATCCTCTAATAGCGACCACCTCAGACAAAAAGACCACCTCCCAATAACGGCCACCAGTAGTGTGCTGGGATAGTATTCTCAAGGTGGCACTTTCATTATTTTAAGAAAAATGGCGCCCCGTCAGACCTCAAACTGACACCCCTTCATGCCTCAAAAAGTCTGTTAAAATATCAAATTCTCAGTTTCATGCACCTAAAAAGTCAATCTGAAGGGGGCACGTGTCCCTTTGGCCCCCCAGCCAGCACACCACTGACGGCCACTAACATTGAGTCCAAAACACTTTCCTATTATGTGTACCAACATAACCCAAACACTCCACCATTAGGTGGAAGTTATTATCCTTGGGGATACCAACTGTGATTTCAGTATTAGAGATGCTATTCCGAGCCATATTGCCCGGTTACGTGAGCTGTACGACCTTTTTTGGTATGAAGTAGATCATAAGTGAGCCTACTAGGATTACTTTTCAAAGTTCAACTTTGATTGGCCATATAGCTACTACTAACTGCAATAATATTAAAGAGAGTGGGGGTGCTTAAGACCGTTCTTAGTGACCATTATCTTGTTTATTGTACTAGAAAGCTGCGTGGTAGTATTAAACACCAGCATAAGAATGTTACATCTCGGCAGCTGAAAATTTGTAATCAATATGCATTCCTCTCTGATCTCTATGAGGCAGATTGGGAGGCACTCGTTGCAAATGCTCATAACACTGATGATGCAGCGCGAAAGTGGACCCTGCTCTTCGCGCTAATTCTTGAAAAGCATGCACCTACTTTAAGAAGACGTGTGTCTGATAGATATACGCCTTGGATAAATGCTAACTTTTTCAAACTTCCTAAAACGAGAGACAAGCCACTTCATATACGAGTAAATGCTTTGAATACAGAACTTAGACGTCAGTAATTCTCGGAAAAAATCATGCAATATCAAGGAGACCTAAATAGAACATGGAAAACCATCGACCAAGTTATTAAAAAAGGTCGAACACTACTGTTGTGCTTAGTCTCAGTGTAGAAGGCCAAAAAGTTAAGGGTGACAAAGCTATTGCAGCATCAATGAACGAGTACTTCTGTCGCATAGGGAATAAACTTAATGAAAAAATCCCTGAAAAAGCAAACCCCCTTTTGTGTGGTAAATGCCCTTTCTAAGATCCTCCGGTGAGTTTCTCGTTTTCTGCTATCACGAAAGATAAGTTATTATCAACCTTGAATAAGATGAATACTTCGCATGGATTCGGACATGATGGCATTGTGAGCTTTTTCTGAAACATTGCAATGCTAGTTGTCAGCGAGTCCTTATGCGATCTTTTCAATAAATCATTGTTTGCAGGAAATTTCCGGAGGACTGGAAGATAGCGCGTATTGCTCCTATTTTAAAAAAATGGTGCAAAGGATGAAAGGTCCAACTAAAGGCCTATATCAATTCTTCCTTTTGTAACTAGGCTTTTTGAGAAATTAGTATTCAATCAGCTTTATGTGTATCTGGATGCTAATGAAGTACTGAATTAGCATCAATCTGGTTTTCGACTTTTGCACTCGGTTACTACTGCTCTATTGGCGAGCACCAATGATTGGTACCTAAAAATGGAAAAGGAAAATAGACTGGCCTAATTTTTATTGACTTAAAGAAGGCTATCGATACAGTTGACCATGCAATCATACTTACAAAATTGAAAATATATGGAGTAACTGGTCTCGAACATGAATGTTTCATATTTTATTTGAATAACCGTAGGCAGTTCTGCAAGATAAATGGTACTTCCTCACAATTGAAGGAAATATCCTGTGGAGTTCCGAAAGGCTCGTCCCTTGGTCCACTTCTACTCTTGATCGATATTAATGATCGTCCATTTTCTCCGCTGAAATCAAATATCAGCATGTATGCTAATGATACGGCAATTCCTCTCTCTTCTAAAAACGTCGGTGAGCTACAAAATGACTTAAACTTGGATCTATTGAAGATGAGGGATTGGTTACATGCAACTGAACTTTCTTTAAATGTTGCGAAGACTCAGTCACGTGTTGTAGGCTCTACTCCAAACATCCGTAAGATCGAAAGACGGTCTGATGGTCAACTATATTTTTCAACAGGTGAACTGAAAATTGAAACGACTAATTATTTAAGGTACCTAGGAGTTCAGCTAGACAGTCAACTCAACTGGGACAAACATATTGATATCATTAAGACTAAAGTAAATCGCGCCCTAGGACTTATTAAGTATCGTATGAAGTGTCTGCCACCTGAAATACTCAACAAAATGTACAGAGGAATTATTGAGCGCTACTTGAGATACTGTTGTTCGATCTGGGGGTGCTACAGTGAATCAAGAATTAGCACCTTGCGGAAAATCCAAAATAGAGCAGCTCGAATTGTAACAATTGGTCCGTACTATGTATCAGCTGCTCCAATAATTCAGGATCTTGGTTGGTCCACTATTAACGATCTCATAAGAAAAGAGACAGCCATGTTAACATATGAATCCTTGAATTTACATGTCCTAGACTAATTGAGAAGGCTGTTCTCTAAGTATCCTGAAACTAAAGAGCGGGTCTTACGCTCATCAGGCCCTGATCCTAAGGTACCACTCCTAAGAACGATCAATGGCCAAAAGGCATTTTCATATCGAGGTGATAAAATATGGAACGGACTAGAAGTGCTAACAAATCAGGCAGGCTCCCTGAAAACTTTCAAATACCAACTCTAGACAAGGAGAGCTTTCATTCATTTTAACTTTCTTTTTTCCTTTAGTTTTACACTGCAAATTAGGTATGTAGATTAGTTTTCTATACTTACGTTGTATTTATTTCTAGGGTGTATTTATTTATTTTGTCACAGGTCCAGTTGAACAACATTGTTATTAATGAACCTTGTTAACCTGTATAAATATTTTAAAATGAATTGAAAATGATCTAAAAGTGGCTGATATTAGAGGTTCCACTGTATTTTCTATTTTAAAGAGAAACCTCTCACAACTTCTGTTCGCTTACAGATTTACATTGTAAAAATTGGGAAAAAATATGTTATTAACTTGGTAATAACCAACAACACCATTTGTAGGATTAGTCGTTGGTGTGGTACTTGTCTGACTACTTTCATTCATAATACATCGACCACCCATGTGCTGAGGCGAGTCTTGGAGACAGTCAATGATATTGTGCATAGAAAATTCGGTTGCCTTGACAAATTGGTGAAGGAATTAAAATTTCCTATAACAAATTACAAGCCTTGCCTAATTTCAATTGAATCTTTGCTGCAAAAATAATCAATTTGTTTCTAATTTTCTAATCTAATCTTTGCTTTCTCCCCTTGGTAACGTAAATAGTTCTTTTCAGAGGATGAAGCACTTATTCATAAAATCCATTTAAGCTTAATAAGTAACTAAGTAGATCTGTTTGTGAATTTGTTGTTGGATTTGGTTACAGCGATTTAATCTCTTCATTTGTGTCATTTTAATGCTTATATCACAGCAGCATATCAACGCCAATCTTGAGGATGGAATTTCATTCAAAACTTACTTTTGGTAATAAACATTTAATGTGTTAAAAGTGATCTTTATCAGCTTTTTTGACCTGGGTGGTAATTGCCTTGGTCTATAGAATTATATTCAAACCAACTAATCTGTTGCTATAACAACCGCTGACACCCACCTATATTAATATATTTAAAATGAGAAATTTTCAGTTTGTGAAGCCTAAGACAAAGTCAGATTGTTTGCATCACATTAGCATCGTAGTGATATCAAAATTCAAACATTCACAGTTAGTCTACACTCTTTATACTGTGTAAGGTCTCCTACCTATTTCATTACCGATTCTTAACTCTAATTTAAAATACTTTTTAGAGCTCTTTAGATAAATTGATATTTGCAGACAAACGAATGCATAAGTACGAGAAGCTTCAGTGTAGCATACTGAAGCTTCTCGTACTTACCAAAACTACCAAAAGGAGAATTATAAAGACTTGAAAATTGAGTGATTGATTGATTGATTGATTGGTGTGAACTCTGGGGAGTAACTAGGGAGTTAACGAGGGGTAGTGGGCATGTCCCCCGTTCATTGCCAGCGTTGAAGCACCATCTGATGTAAAAAAAAAATTAACCGCACCCTTCTAGTATCTGGAAAACGCCCGTTTACATATTAAAGTGCGCCCTTTATAGATAGAGAAGAGCAGTTGCACTTACTGTTTCAACCCTACCTTCCAATGTATCGATTTCATTGCAGATTTAAGTGTTTCTCGGACACCAACTTTTTATGATTGGGTGGGTAGCTGCTTGCCCCCCTGGCTACAAAACTGATTGATTTATTGACTAACAAGGTATAACATGGGTATTAGACTTTTAAGAAGAAAAATAACTAACTGATGTTAAAAACAACAAGAAAAACAACTAGTCATATTCTAAATGTATTTCCCAAAAAAAGAATGATATTTAGACCATCGTGTCAAATACTGTGAAATGTTGTTAGTCATAGAGTTGTGAGAAAAGGCGGTATGGAAATAAACATGCAATGAATACGTAAGAGAAATAAAAAGAAATATTGTACTTTTTAATGAATGAAGAAAAGGCGGTATCGTGACAGAGAAACTACCAAGGGTTTTGACTGACGACCAAGCAATCACATCTCTGCTGCTGGTTTCATTAAATGTTTAATACACTAGAAGTTGAATATATATATATATATATATATATATATATATATATATATATATATATATATATATATAGATCGTGTCAACAAGATTCCACTATTTATTGACTCTTATCAATTTATGTTTGGACTTTAGGTGAATGATGGTGAACCGGCGGTCATTTGGCTCTCAGGACTCCACATCCCGGAATCTTTTCTCACGGCACTAGTACAAGCTGCTTGTCGTAAAAATGGCTGGCCTCTCGATCGCTCTACTTTGTATACTTCAGTAACAAAGTACAGAACACCGGATGAGGTTACTGAACATGTTCACACTGGATGTTTTATCCGTGGCTTGTATTTGGAAGGGGCATCTTGGAATCTCGACTTCTGTCATTTGGACCGTCCAAGACCAAAACAATTAGTTGAGCAGCTGCCCATCTTGAAGGTTACGCCAATAGAAGCACACAAGCTGAAGCTACAGGTAGATAAGCATATGTACCTCCTGATTGATCATATCAAAATTGAAAGTCGAAATTATGATTACAAGTCATTGCATTCTTCTATATATTCAATTGGATGATAATTGATGGAATTATTGTTGTTTAAATGATCGCTAATTCAATGATCGCTGATTCAATGATCGTTAATTGAATGATCGTTGACTTATGATCCGTTGATTTAATGATCTTTGATTGAATAATTTTTGATTGAACGATCGTTGATATATAATGATGGTTGATTTTAAGATTGTTGATTGAATGATCGTTGATTGAATGATCGCTGATTAAATGATCCAAGTTTATATCTAGGCCATGGGTGGCCAACCAGTGCGAGGCTAAGAGCCGCATCTTTTACTGTGATACTGCGAAGAGCCACACCAAACTAGTGAAGATACATGAGCGTCACCCCATACTTTCCTCTCACAAGAATTTATTTTATTGAACTCAAGTGAAGTAGGCATGTATGAGAAACACAGTTCCATACAAGTGTAAGAACCACATGACACCAGGCAAAAGCCGCGTGCGGCTCGCGAGCCACGGGTTGGCCATCCCCGATCTAGGCTATTACTACCTATATTTTTCATATCAATTTTCCGTGCCATTTGCGCATTTCGTGAATCAGCTGCTATTTCACTATTCATTTGGATTAATCTAAGACACATTGTTATAGGTAACAGTTATGTCTGAAATAAATTGTTTTTAATCGACCGATATCACGGTGGTTAGTCGTATTAGGGCCAGTTTTCTAAACTGATTGCTTTTCGACACGTAATCGTTTGTTTTTCTGACTGTAATTCATGCTACAATTCGATCAATTTGGATAAAAGTGTTTCGTCAGGCGGGATAATTATTCGCTAATATTTGTAATCTGGTAATGTTTGTACGCTAAATCAAGATGAAATAGTACTATCTTCAATTACTTGCGTCTTTAGTGAGTAATTAAAATAGATGTAGTATACAAGTGTTTACTTTAGGCGCCACAAAAAGAGCTTACCACCCACCAGGAGACTAACTATACCGCACAATGTCTGTTGCTTTCCCAGATGTCCTCTCATATGCTCTACTAACGCTTGATGTAGAAAATTAAACTGATATACGCTCTTTTTTATAGGAACACCAAGTTTTTGCTGAGCCTCATTTTTTTATTTTTTATTTTTTTTGAGCATTGATGGCGCCAGAAAAAATTGCTGGGGGGGCCAGAGCCGTCAAAGTGCCGACAGTGAGCGGTGTCCAAGAATCTTTGCTAATAGTGCCTATCGTATTGCCTCCTGAAGAGTAAAAAAGGTCCCGGATTTTATGAAGTGCTGACGATTCATGGAAATTTGGTGCCGACGGGGGGCTAGCAAAAATTTTGAGGGGGTTACAGCCCCCAAGCCCCCCGCTGATTCCATCCCTGGTTTTGCATCTTAGAATATTCTTAAATTATTCATAATTACCAAAGATGTAGCTTCGTATGAAAATCAATGGAATAACTGCAAATCAATGTTGATGTCTTACTTGATCACAAGGCAAAACAAAAGTGAAGCAGAAAATTTGATATTTTATGGATAGCGCAAAAGTTAATCTAAAAGCAGACTATGACTCGAATACTCAGAAACTTCAAGTCTTGATGAGGCTTGAACCTTGCATTATTCATAAGTTATTCTTAGATATAAGCCTTAACAATCTTATAAACTGCATTCCTACAAAAATGAGTGCACACTGAAGAGGACTTGATCGAGGGTCGTTGTGCAATTATTCCAAATACGCAGGTTGCAGACGGGACTCTTTATGGACTGGCCATACAACAATGGAATCCATGTGCACCTACATCAGATTTTAATAACTTAAGAAAAAACAAACAAACACAGGGTTTTCGTTAAAATAACATTTTTTCTCGGAATGATTCACTGTGTTTTTCAAAAGAGAGAGAAAACACTTTTTAAGTCATATTTGAAAAGAAAAGTTCCAGACACCAAACAAATTAGTCTCGATGAAGTTTGAGCCTTGCATTAATCTTAAATTATTCTTAAGTTTCAGCGATTCTGAACCTTGAAATCTTAGAAACTTTATTCTTGTGATAAAATACACAAATTAGCATGTTTTACACGTATCTTTGTTTGCCTTGAGCGTATGTGTCAGGCGCGTGTGATTGGCTTTCTTACTTAGATGAGCTGTTTCCGTCCCAATCTATTACCTTTGCAAAACCTAAAATTCTTACTCTTTCGTAGATAGAGTTTAAATGTTTTATTGTCAGTTTTTTTATTAAATTGAGTATAAACTGGATTGTGTATCAACATTCTTTATCAATAAAAGTAATTTTTCGTTCTACTATAAAACCGTTTTTCCTTTGCAGAATACATTCCGCACCCCGGTGTATGTGACATCTGAAAGAAGAAATGCAATGGGTGTTGGATTGGTATTTGAAGCCGACTTAGCTACGCAGGAGCACAATTCACATTGGGTTCTACAAGGCGTTTGCCTCACTTTGAACTCTGACTAGTAGCACTATGTATATATTATCAAACATTAAATTCTGAACACTCTTGTTGTTTGGAGCGAGTATTTTAAGTTAATTTCGATGTGTTTTGTACACGATGTACCTACGTTCATATTTACCAACTTCTTCAATAATTGATGATTTCACTTCCAATATTTAACTTGCGTTGTAAAGCTTCATAAATTTTCTATTGTATTATTTACAGTAGCAATGTACGGATCTTTTACACCTAGTCCGCTTTTAATGTTGTTTCGTGCTTACTAGATGTTTGACTGCTTCTTCTCTCTCTTTTAACAATAGAGTACCTAGAACGCTGAAAGAACGTATTCTCTGTACTGTTTTTGACAATTGCTTAATAGCGTCAGATAAACTGTTGTTATGCTATTAAGGGTGAGGCTCTCTAAGCTGTCCAAGTATCCATAGACTTAGATATTTAATTGAGATCACTCCATTAATGTAACAGTTTAGGTCAAAATAGCGTTGCCACAGACTTGGCTTTTTGTGGCTTGCACGCCATAGTGCAACATCAATTCCATTGCTAAGCTATCCTTATCAGGATTGGTCACATTTCTGGCGTTTCGTATACTGTATTCAATTTAGTTTCAGCTACATTCCTCAAGACAGCTATTTAGAAGGAGAATAGGCTTACCATATATGTTGAAATGACGACTGCTTATAACATAGGATTAGACTTAACCGTGTAGGCTAAGAATGAATCAATGACCTAGCACGGATGAACAGCCTCATATTGGTTATGTTTAAAAATAGCAGTTATTGATTAGTAGCAATTGGCGTTTGATAACTTAGAAAGAAGAAGAAAGAGGCAAAAATGTCAAGAAGCTGTAAAAGAACAGGCAAAATACCTATTTTGTAAAAAACCTACGTCAAACCCTAAAGAATAGCCTCCCTCAGTTATGTATGGCTGAAGTATACATTCAACTATTTTGGAGCCTGATTAACTATGCATTATATTTTTGGGGGACTTCGTTGTTATTTCCTTGTTTACGTGTTTGCATGTCTTTGCATTGCATACTTTACAAGATGATTAAACTGATTACGATCTCTTCATCAAAGCCATGCGATGATCTTTTGATGGCTTGTTTATCAGCCATGTTGTAAACATCTTCACTCCAGCCAAATGTTATGCAGATATAAATGTTATGCAGTAATCGTAAATATATAGTAAATATATCGTAAAAGCTGTATGCAGCCCTGGGGCTTAATAATTTTGCAATCCTAGAAAGGGGCTCAATAGAGAAGGGGGAACTTAAAAAGGGACATAAAAGCAGAGACTATAGTCTTATTTTTCGAGTAAAATTGAACATTTAAAAATTTGAGATTTTAGTTGAAATTCAAAAGCTATAGCCTTACTTTGCAAGTAAAAATAGGCTGCAGTTGAAAATGGGAGAGTTTGATGAAAAACTGGAGCACACATGAAACTATGGGATTATATTTTAACTCCTAATAGTATAGGCTTACTTTTCAATAAAATGCAGTACATTTGAAAATGTGAGATTTTAATGAAAAACTTAAGGCATTTCTTTTAAAGTGAAAAGGGAGTAACAGCCAAAAATATGAGATATTGGTGAAAATCCCGACTATAGCCTTACTTTTCTCAAGTAAAAATGGAGAACATTTCAAAATGCAAGATTTTGATGAAACTCCAAGACTATAGGCTTACTTTTCAAGTCAAAATGGACAACTTTTTAAAATATGCGAATTTTATGAAAAGCTTAAGGCTATAGCCTTACTTTTCAAGTCAAAATGGACAACTTTTTAAAATATGCGAATTTAATGAAAATCTTAAGGCTATAGCCTTACTTTTCAAGTCAAAATGAACAACTTTTTAAAATATGCGAATTTTATGAATAGCTTAAGGCTATAGCCTTACTTTTCAAATCAAAATGGAGAAATTTTTAAAATATGCGAATTTAATGAAAATCTTAAGGCTATAGCCTTACTTTTCAAGTCAAAATGGAAAACTTTTTAAAATATGCGAATTTTATGAAAATCTTAAGGCTATAGCCTTACTT
>WIPJ01000963.1:251485-267738 GCA_018155075.1 Cassiopea andromeda
ATATATATATATATATATATATATATATATATATATACCGTAGAAGATAGGTCGAAACACAATAAATCAACACTTCCTTGAGGCGAACTATTTATGTTGCTTGCTACTAGTTTCGTCCGTTCAAGCGGCTAGTGTAGCCTATACATCTCCATTGATACCTGCTAAAAATCAAATTTCATGAATCTTTTCTGCGTCCATTCTAATTAACACGAGATCCAAAAAGAGAAACTGTGACAAAGGCTTATTGGACAATAAACCAAACTACTGTCAAAGCGAGAGCTTTTTTAGTTTCAAGTATATTAGTGATAAACGCCAAAATAAAGTTACCCAACTTAGATAGAAGACTAAATATATAATAATACTAATTTGAAGCTAGATAGGAGAAAAACGGTTGTGCTAGGTATTTATGCCAAGGTATGTGGAGGTAGCACGTCTTGGCTAATTGAAGGAATCTGTGGTTTTGCATGTAATTTCGTAGCTGTATGTACGCCACGCAACGTGGAGGTAGCATGTCTTGGATAATTGAAAGACTAAGATAAAAAGGAAATGGTTAATTTAAACAGGAGGTAGCCTTTACACCGGTTTGATCCAAAGTCTAAAAACCTTGAGAACAATCTGCATTTCTTTGCGCGCTATGAAATTCTTGGTCTGCTAAGGCGGAAAATTTACACAATTTTAATAGATGGTTAAGGGTGTGTACACACTTTGGAAAAATTTTGAAAACAAGATAAAGTAGGGCTTTGATACGGACAACAGTAAGCAATTATCATTGTCAATAATTTGCCACGATTGGAGTAAGATTGAATAAAAAACGGTTTGGATATTATTTTAATAAAATCTATGGTTTTGCTTATAAATGTCCCTTCATAACGCATTGGCAGCGATATTCAATCCGTAGCGTCGTACTCAAGCACTGAAGAATGTGTAAAATTCATGAACTAAAGTTTATTTAATCAACAACTGCGCAATAAAAGGCATCTTGTAATTCAATTGGTTAATTCAGATATAAAGAACAATGTTTATGTGATCCTTGCCGATCAAAGACCTTTGAGTCATGTAATGATGTATACTGAAAAGACAAGGGGGTTAAATTCATATGCTACCAGCTCGGATACTTTCAATTTCTTAGAGTTCTTAACATACCATCGATGGATTAATCGATTCGAATAAGCTCATAAACATAGCTACCAAAGGTGTGGAATTTACTTCCAGTTCTTTTATCTACTTTTCTTTTCATTTATTCCATCATTCATTCATTAATTCCTTCATTCATTCATTCACTCAGTTATTCTCTCCCATTAATTTTATTCATTTTCCTTTTCGTTCAGTTCAGTCAATCATTTGCTTACTTATTTGTGTAAAGGATGAGAACAAGATCTCTTTAATAAAAACAATTTCTCACTTGAAGTTTAGGATGCAATTTTTAAATTAAAAAATCATTGACTACATGCTTCTATTGTATAAGGAACCTAGCTCAAGGCCTAGTTCTAAAAGTTCCTTATTTTTGGACCTCTTTTCATCAAATTCTAGTACTAAACGTTCCTTAATAGTTCCTTAATTTTCACTGCACATATAGTACCATAGAAGTGGTACAGACACAAGGAAACATCAAGATACTGAATTTTACCCTCAGTTTTGACTAGAAGGTAAGAATAAAAGCACAACTAAGGAAGGAAAGAAGTTTTATAAATGATTTTATGCGAGTTTTAGCTGCATGTGAATTGAACTGGTTTCCGTATTCTTGATTATTTGCAGTTAAAAATAGTTTTAAAATTGAAAACTTTCTTTCCTTTGGTAGTATAAGTTCCTTAAATACTTCAGCCGTTTACATGTAGGTTGTTTATAAAGTGGTTTCTTATAAAAATAGCGTGTAATGCGAAAAACAAGATACCTTCAAATGGATGTAAACATTTTGCTTATGGTATACAACATATTTCACTTATTGTTGAAGGCATATCAAACGTTGTGTGTGGTAAATCTATCTTACGTCAATCGCTCCAGACTCTAATTGGTACGATATTAGTTGCATGGTGCATCACTTCTTTGTAACTAGATATTGGTATTTATGCTATATTCCTTGCATCCTCCATGTTTCTGTTGATTCCCCCTGTTTGCAGAGCACTGGAGCCAACGCATATCCTCTTAGAATTCCCTATTTAAATATCTTTCCATACCATCTAATCACACATTTATAAGCCAATTCAATTGCATTGATATCAGTTCCTCAATTCTACGTTCAAATCTCTTATCTAGGAAAATCTTTGGGTGATGATTCATAAGCTGAGTTGCATTTTTGAAATAAACCATTGGGTTTTCTGCAACCTGGACATTAAATTTTGCGTAAATGGTTGGTCCTTGAAACCATTCAACAACAGCCTACAAGTACAAACATGGTGTACACAATGATAACTTTTTACATTCGTCCTAATCATAAAACGTTGATTAAATGAGTTCTTAATATACCAAGGCACACAAATCAGCTCGATGCAGTCTAGCACAAAGGGCTGCAGTCTAGCTAAAGCAGATTATTTCTTTGCCGTGTCATTCAGGGAATGGTAGTATTGAGGAAGTAATGTGAGACATGAAACTATCCTCATTATGAAGAAAGGGGGAGAGGGTAAGAGGGGAAAGGGATAGAGGAAGGGAAGAACAAGGGAAGGTGCTCGAAGGAGAGAGAGAGAGAGAAATTGGAAATACATCTCATGGTTTATCCCTTCAACGCTTTCATCTTAAGAAAATACACGAGTGTGCTATACAAATTAATAGGGTCGTAATTTAATGAATGATTCTATTATTTTGGTGGTCAAAGAAAGACTAGGAAGAGGACTTTTAGCTCTGGCTGCATCGGCACAAGAGCAAAAGGAGTAAACCTTGACTGGTTTGGTATAATGCGCTTTTGTGGCTACTTCTCTGTAATGGGGCTATTCTGCTGGCAAAAGTTGCCATAAAAATTGCAAAACAGTATTCATTGGACAGTCAACGAGGAAAGATAATACTGTGATTGATAACTGGTTTGAACATGAATCTAATTAATTCTGTATGGTCCAATATGTAGTCAAGGTGAGATAATGTGCAACTTTCTTGGATATTGCTAGCAGCAAAAATGATGACTGCATTATCTGAAAACACATAAATCATCAGTATTAGAATGCAAACAAAAAATTATGGGAAATAGCATTCCACATTTGAATTAAAATGTCGATTTTTCCAGGAAGAATCGACACTTTAATTCAAAACCCTCAACCGAAAACCCTCTAACGATATTGAATCATTTTGATATATTCAGCATTGGCTAGGTGTGAGAGCAAAGCATTTCAATACCCAGTAGTTCAGTGGAAGACAGCTTATTCCTAGAAGCAGTGGTCAAGAGTGTTAAAGAGAAGATATCCATGGTTATAGCAGAGCAATGGTAAGTTTTGACTTGTCATGGGTTGCTCATAATTTGGTTTCTATCTCTTTTTCTCATGCATTCAGCATGCATATCTACTGTCATAACTATTCTTCAGAGGCACCAGACTTCATGGAAATACAAACTATATACATATACTACATACATACTCTAAACTCAAAATTAGTGGTGCTTCAGTTATAGGACAGTCTTAGCAATAAAGCAAGTGATGGCATAGGATTTTGAGGCAGCTACGTTTGAACATTCATCTACAAAGCTCTTCTATTCACTGAGCGGTTTTGCATACCGCTATTTCAAATGTATTCGCCTTTTAAAGTTGAATTTAACTATGGAAATAACATCGAAGGGTAACCTCAATATATGCCAAAAAGCGTCAATAAGTCTACGGCACAAGATTGTAGCTGTCTTTTGTACAAACCGACTTTTTGCAAACATTCCAAGAATTGACAAACATAGGTGGAGTAACTCAAACCCACATGGATCAAGGAGGCATGTAAGAAATGTTGATAAATCATTAAATTACAAAAAATATTAGATAAAATAAATTGCATAAATTTGAGAAAAGATACCGATGGAATGATAATACATATAAACCAGATTTGCTCAATTTCATTTTTATCTTGTTAAGACATGATTAGTATGGAATTCGTTTCTTTGAAACAACAATCTTTCCAGTCTGGATTAAATATTTATATGCAATTTGAAATAAATGTAAGCAACGCTACCGATCATTCGAAAAAAATGGAAGTCGCATAAGATGCACATTCTATAGATAACCACTAATTTGTAAGCGTTTTTGCAACTGCTGCACAAGAACACATACAAATAACCCAGAATCTATATAGTTTGTCTACCAAAGCATCACATTCTCGCTTGAAAGGAAACTGTATGCCCTCGATTACAGAGAATTGTGAGAAGTGTACAAACCTTTAGAGTACAATGAAAGTTGCGTCTTAACACAAGGTCATTGCAAAGCAGGGGGTACTAGGGGCATCGAAACGACTTTCAAAGTGAAGGGGCCTGGTCACTAAGGCTGGAATAAGCCCAAATAAAATAGTAAAACATGCTATTCTATCAAAAAAGTTGGGGGGCCAGTGCCCCTGGGTACTACTATCTGTAACAGTGTTGTTTCTTTAAGCATACTCAGACGAGGTAAATAGAGAATAGTAGTTACTAACAGTGAGAAAAAGCTGAGGGAAATAGTGAAAGTATGCAGTCTATTCTTGAGACAATTATCTGTCCGCTACAGATGTTATAGCTATCTTTGTATTTGTTTGGAAGAGAATTATCAGTGTGCGTGCGTGGGCTAAGTCCTTTTGTCCATTCACAGTATACTGGTTGGAAAACCCGTGTGTGAATGGAAACTAAATACAGCTCTCTAGTACGGGATTGACGCCGTAGGTGGGAGCGGATGCACTAAAAGTAAAAAGATAATGGTAGATGGGCTGTGCGTGGGAAGAGGAATGCTTAACGAGTTACCGTCCAAATCGTCTGAAAGAGCAGCGTCCATAGAAGTTGAGGGGGGCAACCATTACCCCCAAAGCATGGTGGCACTGAAAGGCTGTGAGCCAATGACCAAACGCCGTTGGAACAGTTGGAATCAGCAATGAGGCAAACTCCTCATCAATGCGCTTTGTCAAATAGAAAAAGAGTGACATCAAGACTACCACTCAAGACAACTCTAACAAGAGCAATACTCTAGATTTGGGCAAGTGAGAGAGTTTATCTGAATGGCCATCAATGTGCGTAAGCTAATGGAGAAATAAAATGGGACCATGAAGAGATATACAATATGTAATACTAACAATGGTAGCTTCTTTATTTAAGGTTGACTTATCGTCCAACGAATACTAATTAATGTTAACCAAAAATTAAATACATGATGATAATAAACTCAAAGTAATTCACACAGGAAGTTAAAATTTAATTAAATATCAAAAATAAATTGAAAACTAATTTGCATGGATATCAAACGATCTACAATCTAAGAAGAATTGGAAAGACGAGAAAGGGAGGAAAGATAGTGGTGTCTAGCCATTATTAAATTATAACAAAACTCTCACTTCACACATTGAAAAAGTAACAATAACGTAAACTTCTATATATTACTTCTGCAAAGAAAATTCACAAAAAATGCCTCCCAGGGACGAAAGATAGCATCATATAGCCGCCTGAGATCAAAAGGGCAAAGAACTTTGAAGTATAGTTTCTATCCTTTAGAGGGAGCGTTCTTTGGAACATCCTTGACGATAAAATAAAAGAAGTGCTCCCCGCTACCGCATTCAAGAAATTCGTTGGGAGCTGGAGTGGCGATAGATGCAGCTGCAAAATGTCGCAAACTACATGTGTGAATGATGATGATGATGATGATAATGATGATGATGATGATGATGATGATGATGATGATGATGATGATGATGATAATGATGATGATGATGAAGAAATTGCATTGCAATACATTCTCCTTTATAACTGTTTACAGCATAGCGAACCCAGATTCTCTCGCACTACCAAGTGATGCTTCTGTTGGGGGGTGTGGGGATGTCACGCCCCCAATATGTTTGAAATTACAAGAACGTTGGTCGAAAAGTCGACCGTGCTGAAAGAGAGTTGGCCACAGTATTTTCTGTTACCTGTTTAGTAACACTAGCTGGTCAAATGGTCAAAGCGCCCCCCCCCCAACAGAAAGTGCCCCGGCACTTCTCTGGTACTACTTCAAATCATGTATGACTAATACTGTTCCAAACTGTGCCAAACATGAACTTAAGTGCACTTCCTCAAGCAGCACCTTCTTCTGGCACTACGAACTAGTCTTCAACCTATCCCTAAGTCAACCACAGGGGGATTACAGCAAATAGCACCCTGCGTCTTTCTGCAGATCAAGCAGCTTACACACAATTTTTAACTTGCAAGCTCTCTAATAATCTGGAGTCTAATAACTGCATTGATAAGTTGCTTTCGAAGTCCAAGTCCATCATAAATGTAGGTAGGGCATTTTACTGCAACAATAAGAAGACACTTGAAATTTCAGAGCTGCCTCATACACACTTTTGTTTGTAAGAATAACTAACTTCTTGCTAAGCCTCAATATTCTTAATTCTTTCAGGTTTTGAGCCTAACTTTATTCTTAAATTATTCTTAAATTTGAAAGATGTAACTTCGTCTGATAATGAAAGGAATGTAGTCAAATCTTTGTTGATGTCTTATTTCACCATAAAGCAAATCAAACGAGGAACAGAATAATAAATATTGTATCGATAATGCAAACGTTAATTTACAAAAGTAATATAACTCAAATGCACAAAATTTTTAAGTCTTCATGACGCTTGAGCTTTGCATTACTCTGAAATTATTCTTAAGTTTCTCTGAGTCTTAATATTCTTTTAAACTTTATTCTTATAAAAAGTAAAGTACGTACATGTTTTCATGTTAGAGATGAAGATGGGAAGAAAATTGGAGAAGAATCCAAAATTAGAAGTAGAAAGGCATTCCATTGTCGTACTACAGAAGAGAATTGCTTTCATATAGAAAATGGCCACACAGCCGCGTTCTCATTAAAGTTTGTTTTGACGTCCGACCCTTAAGAGATGCTTAAACAGATAAAATCCTCTTTGTTTGAATTTAGCTTAGCAAATGCCGGCAAAGTTTTCTGATTGATTCCCATATGCAATAAGACCCAATTGTCTTGAAGCTAGTACAATATCATTATACAACAAGACATCTTAATTACAGACATTTTGATTTTCAATGAGGATAGAAAAAGAAGCTACAGACATCATTACGTCAAAAGAGATAAAGGTATTGCTGAATATATTGAGCATAGCATGGCACTTGGCTTTGAAGAGAGGCTTCTTTTAGTAACTCATGGCAGACATTTCAATACATTGACGGCGTCGTTTCAAACGCAAACGAAAATATTGATTTAAGACTAAATGATTAGCATCAGGTAGAAAATTTGACAACAATCTTAAAACAAAGGCAGGCTCTCCATGGTGGAATTCATAGATCTATGCAACTAAGATTAACACAAACCGTACTTCTATAAATATACTATTTATTTGTATCTACATAATTAAGAGCTTCTTTATCTCTTCCTAAAATATCGAGAGGTATATCCTTTATTGACTAAACCAAGCCATAAAAATATTGAAAAACAAGATAATCAAGATTTGGCGTCGGCCCATTAGGTAAACAGTATCGTCTAGATACAATACGTCAAGTACAAATCTGCGTGGATGTGATTCCAATGTACTTCTTAGCTAAATTGAAATTCCTCCTAGGTCTTTATCAAGCATCGCCCAACATTACAAAACATAGTGTTAGGTGCCCTGACAAGGTATGCAAACTATCTAACATTTCGTCTGACATGATGTATATCAATAGTTAGACCAAATGCTAGATCGTTTGCACAAGCCTTAACGGGCCATTGGATGCTCTAGGTCAAATATGAGAGGGTATTTCGAAAAGATGCCGATTTGGAAAGCAGCACGGGGATGCTATACATATCTGAATTACAGCGAAACCATATTGGAGGGAATTAGCTGTAATTACATTATGGAGTGAATGTCCAAACATACTCAGATAGCATAATCTGTGATCAATCGATAAAGAGATTAACAGTCGTACCTCTTCTTGCTATATTCACGGCACATGCTCCAATCAAAGCACATCTAGTGGACTTGCCATTCCTAGTATACACGTGTTTTTATTTCATAAGGCTGCCTTTTTGACCCAGTACTCAAACTTTCTTAACTTTTTACGATTCCAGTATCAAAGCTATCTCAAGAATTTCTTTAAATCTTTTTAAGTTCCAATATTCTGCATCAGTAGCTCATGTTAGTTTGACTTGTAGCTATTGGTTACTGTAATTGGTATAGTTATGGGTTATTGTACTGGGTATCCATAGACTTTTTCAGTTTTTGGTTGTACATGGAATTCAAAAAATGGATTTTGCTACATGACTCTGATAGTTTGTTAATTAGTTGCTCAACTCGTCAATCCTTGCTTTGACAAAATACTTTCCATTTGTTCATACACAATGCATCATTGGGTCTGTATACTATTGTGTGTCTACGTTATGAGACCTGATATTACGATAAAGTTGCTTTAAGCTAATTGCTACGCAAATTTGTCTAAGATTTCTCTAAGTAGCAGTCTGCTACATTCCCAACAACACCATTTGTATTTTGACATCCTTGGATCTCACCAAGTAATTTACTTGATAGTTTTGGGTGTGTGCAAGTTTTTTTGATACTTTTGGGTGAATATTGGAATTCGCGAATGGAATCTCCCCCCCCCGTATACAAACTGTTCAAGTGACCTCCCTGGGAGTAGAGATCCACATATTTCTCTGTTTTTGCTTTGAAATCATAAAATGCATGCATTTTCTACTTATTCAATTTCTCTATGGGAGAAGGATACTTTGTCTTTCTCTTTGGGTGTTGGCATGCAAGAAGGTTACCCAAAATGCAGAAATACCAAAGAAAGTTGCAGCAAAAAAGACAAAAGCAGTGCTTTCAGACAACATATACTTAATTACACGTTCTTCTTTACAAGAAACCAAGTTCAAGACCTAGTACTAAAAGTTTCTTAATTTTTGGTCCACATTTTATGTCTCAAAGTGTCCTAAAACGAACTAAACTGCTTTGAATGTGTACACAGAACGTGAATGTAGCAAACTATTAGTCCTATAACAAAAAAAATGCGTCAGTACGAGTGGAATTCTAAAGCATTGTCATATTCACATCGTTTTGGTAGAGCTTTATGTTGAACCAGGTAACGATTTCAATATGCTATTTGTCTAAAGTTTCTTAGCTCTTTCATTGTAGTTCTATGAGTTGCTTAAATTTTAGGCTATCAAGTACTAGGTTGCATATAAACTCGTTTCTTACATGAAAAACGTGTAATGTTGTGAACCAGTAGGAACTAAAGTGTGATAGAATATTTGATACATTAGCATATATTAGCATCAAGTACAAAGAACATGAATGAAGAAGCATTTGAAATTTGAGATAGCTAGAATAAAAAATGAAAGAATAAAACGGAAAGAACTTAGAATGGAGCAAGAGTTATTGATGTTTCAACTTACGCGTATAGGAAGGTAATTAGATAATTTCAAAGTTTCAGCATATGGATTTCACTGAATTCTAGGGGGAGAAACAAATCCGAAAATTCATGGCACGCAATAGCTTCCTTATTAGGAACCAAAGGTGGCTGAAGTTAAGGTGGCTTAAGCTTATCTCGATTTTAATCGCCGTAATTGGGCGTACTGTGGTGCTGACTATTTGAGCAATTCAATTCAATCGTGCATTCAGTCGTCTTATCTTGAGTAACACACAGCTGGATATCTTTAAATATTTAGATCATTCCTGGGTGATTCAAGAAGACGATGAGAATGCCTCTGTTGGAAAAAGCAATAATCCCCCCTGGAACGACGACGAACTTTTATCAATAAAGAATAGACAATTGAGAGTGATCAATGAGAAACGGAATTTTACACAGTAACGTTGGTTAGAATAGTAAATAAGATCACATAACGGGTGCATCGTTCAAATAATTAAGAGAGGATAGCGGAGATTACGTAAGCACATTATTAAGCATGTATGCTTGTACTTGCGGCTAAAGACAATGTTGCTGTCAAGGATTGGTCGATATGCCGCTGCGCAGGACAAGGAAGAAGCTGCCAGTTGGCTTATCGGCAAACAACGATAACAGTCAATTACACAAATGAGGTAGTATTTATGGGTGAATGCATTTGAAGCGCTCACTGTCAGGAAACTGTTATAACGGTAGCGTTCAAAAGTGCGGAAATAAAGGTTACCAAAATCAAAAAGGGACAGTGTAGAAGGGTCTCGGAACAGACGCATCGTGACACTTACAGAGGTATAGAGGCTAACGGCAAAGGCTTCACTGGTCAAGATACAAGGTTACCAGTCTCTCAAGTGGGGTGTGACAGAAAACATGATGGATGCCAAACTTGAAGCATTTGGATGCATTATGGTGCTAGCTGTGTCCTTGACAACCTATTGTGCAGGAGAAAATACGAATGCCAATAGAATCAAATGCATACAGGTAAGCTATTAATGAGAACAAACTGTCTCTTTGACGTAATATTGAAAGGCGCTCTAAAGAGAAAATACAATGAATATGCACCTAGCAAAATAATTGTATGAAATACTTGCATATTTAAGATGGTCTTGTTCACAAACAATACTATTCGTTCTAAAATTGTGTGACCATTATCAAATCGACTACAAGGAAACCAGATTTCACAGAACACATCATTTCTACTTGGGTGTAGTCAGTGAATACGTTTTACATAATAATATCTTCACTATCAAAGTGCGTAGCAAAAAACTGCAGTGGTTGCCGCAACTGGCAATGCAAAATTAGTGCCTCAAATCTTCGAAAAAAATATTAAAACGAAGTATCTTTCCAATTTTCCAATTCACAATACATAAGCATGAAATCAGAAAGATATGAAGGCATGCTGGACTTTGCCAGCAAGTAGGAATAAATAAGTGTATGAGTGTATGGATAGGTTGCCTGAAATTCTATTTCTTCAGGCATCTAGATTTGATATAGTACGACCATCAGTATACCAAATGCTTGACTTTGCTACCATGATCTCTAATGCAGCACATGCATTACAAAAAATATGCACGTTCTCACCTAAAGAGCCCATGCACTTCATCAATCTTAAGGACATCCGAACAGGAGCAACGAATGGTTGCATTAAATACTCAAAAAATATTGTCTCTTTCTTTGAGAAAAGAAAAATTGCAAACCCGTATCCATAGATTCTCACATATTTTAACGGTAGCCAGATATCAGTTGAAATTCTTGCAATCTTCAAGTCCTCTTGCAACATTCAAAGCAAATGAAAACATGTCAAAAACTTTCGAAACACCTTTCTGCAATTGACTGGTAGGAAGCAATAGTTGCATGCAAAGTGTTGCATGCGTGGCATAGTATGTAAGTAGTTGCATGTAAGGTTTCCGCTCCTCAGGCTGCTTCGAGCATAAAGATAGTTGACTAGTCCCTATAAATACTGACGGGAATTTGAATTTTCACTCTAATGAGAACTCTCGACTGCAACAATTTTCATTTCTGCATGAAAAGCAGTTGCACAGGCTCCTATTTTCACTAATGTCGCATTGTATATGACATTTGTGATTGTTAATAAGACAACAACGCATTTGGCAAATGACATACTGCTGAAAAAATATCATTCATGGAACCGGATAAAGCGTAGAAAAGCCACTTCATTGCAATGAAAGAAAGAATAAAAACTTCCGTTACATTGCTCCTACGTAAGAGAGATCAGGTCATAAACCTAGGCCATAACTGCCCATATGACTGGGTAGTGTGGAAACACAGAAGTAGGTGGATGATTGAAATCATTCTCGGGGAGGAGATAGCTTAGCAGGTATGGGGCACGGAGTCGTCCTTGCCTTTAGTTGTGCCTTTTACCTGAAAAACATGGAATTATTGGTATCATTTTTTGAGCTGTGTGCGGAACTCTATGGGTACAATTTGAAGAAACATCCAGAATCATGGGCATTATTTTGGACAAATTTTGCAAAATTTCCAGAGGGAATTCAGCATTAACCAAAGCTTTATCATGTCTTCAAAAATTTTTTTGCCCTGTAGAATTTTGGGTATAGTTTTCATCATGCTTGCGGTATTTCAGGCACATTTGGTCAGCAGGCATATGCAGAGCTTTGGATCCAAACCTGTAACCAAAATGGCACTTGCCGCCCAAAGCTATGGTTATTTCTGTGGAGTCATTCTTCTAGCCGTAGCTCAATGCCTGCTCGCTGTCCGCTCAACAGCAATTAGCGATCTGGCGGAAACATGGCCTACCATATGCCCTCTCCAACATGCACATCCTTTAAGTACGAAAGTATAGGGGGCCATAGCATAATCTTCGCCACCAGGACTGACGAGAGGGGGGCAAGAAGGGAAGATTGCTCCAGAGCCTCATGGTCCAAAGGGCATCATAACACCTATTGCTTAAAGGTCTGGGGGGCCTCATAAAGTAAACCAGCAGTAATTTTCCAAAGTTAATTTCTAGACCCCGGAAATTTTCTACTCGCTTCGCTCGCAGGGGATCTCGTTTTTTTAATTCGCCCCAGGGCATCTGAATTCTCTTGGCGGCCCTGTTCACTACACCAGATTATTGATGCCAAAAATTTTCGTAAATCCAATGTTGGAATATGAAAGAAAATGGGATGAAAAATGAAGAAAAAAACAAAGAAGTATATGTTCAATTATTCATCAAGACCGATCGGAAAACTGAATGAATGAATGAATTAATGAATGAATGAAGGCAGATTTTTCAAACAAATTAAAGTGGATCTAATAAATATTTAAGACTGTCGGATAACAAGTAAGTGAAATGAATGAAAGAATGATAGAAAGAAGGAATATAAGAAAATTGACTTATCGCTTGTATGAACTGCTTGTTGAAAAAAAGTTGAATTATCAGCGCAAACAGGAGATGCAATATTGAGATAATCAACAGTGCTAGTAATCATCAGAGTTTTGATAAAAGATACCATTCATTGATTACATATAATCTCAATGATCTCTTATCCATGCCATATCGAAATAGAAGGAGATATAAATAAATCAAACGGAAGGATATATCGAGGCTAATCTAGCATGGGTGGTGTATGTGAGTTTTACGTGTGATAAGCGTTTCAAGATAAAGCTCACTAAGAAATGTGGATTCTCACAAGAAGATTGCTATGCCTTTCGTTAACATATTCACATCTCAAAGGCAGTGGGCTCAATTCTGTAGGCGCGTGTCCAAATGCTTTTGTTTAAGGACTGTGCACTGTAGATAGCAGGACATGCATACACGGCTGATGTTGCAACCGTAGTCTTTAAGCTAGTGCAATTATGCATTCCACTCCTTGTTCCACATAAAGAGGGACTGGTTTCATTGCGTTCGAGAAGCGTTGCTAATCGACGGCTCAAAAATGATGAAAACAATGCCCCTTCTGATAACACAAAGAGAAGTATGCAGCTTACATTGATGAGGGAACCTATATAGTACTTTACACCCATCTGTTGGTAATTAGGTGTTAGGTATAATTTCTTCCACTTTTAGAGTACCCTCCTTAAACGAAAGCACCCATAAAGACAGGGGTCGGTCGACACTAAACATGTTTTTCTTTTTGCATGAAAGTTTAGCCGTCATAATCGTTCGGGGACTTCGGCTGAGTTTCAGTGATCACAATCACCAAGTTTGTAGAATGTGAATAACCGGGTACGAGATCGTCATCGTATCATTAGTACAAAACCTACAAGTCTAGATATGAGATTGAAACTGTACAAACGGAGCCAAAGCTTAAAACCAACCTATTAATTTTTCGTAGTTTTAAATGCTTACAAAATTAAGAAAATTAGCATCATGGCATAATCCTTTTAAGAAGGAATCAAAATGTTGATAATCGACGCCAGAACAGCTTATTTATGTCTCGATCGAAAACCGATGTCACAAATAGTAACCCAAAATAAAACATTCTGATATTTTATCTATCTTCCTTACTAGTGATTTGAGATTAGAGATGAAATTAGCTGACAACATTGAAGTCAGATACAAGTGTAAGAATTTGTGGCCCAGTTCTTGAAGTTACGAGAACCTACCGTAAGAATTACTGTCGCACCTTTGAGTATAACACAAAAACAGGAATTCTAAGGATAAAAAGCCAGATAGGTACTAAAACATTTTCAATAATTTTAAAAGAAAAAGAGAGCATAGAGTTTCTTTGGTACAGTCCTTAAGCTTTGCCACCTATTGGTACTCGATTCCACATGCCTTTGTTGATGTGTGTTATCAGACAGAATGATTAAATGTCTTGTATCTTCTATTGCTTTCTTTCTCTTTCTCGACTCACTCACTCAGTCACTCACTCACACACTCTCTCTTTCTATCTCTCTGTCTGTCTGCTTGTCTCTCCTCGGTTACACATTTTAGTAACGTCGTTTGATTCTCCTTAGAACAAGAAAGAATTAACCACAGCAGGACGAAATTTGCAAACGTAGCATAGCTACTCCATAAAACGTCGGACCTTTCCACTATTGGGAAAAAGGAGAGGCGATAAAAACAGAATCAAGTCTAGAAGAGATTACAATTTTCTCTAAAAGTAGCACAAAATAAGTTCAAAAACTCTCCTTTCAGTGCATAGATCATAGGTAACAGCAGGAAACGCGGGGATTCCGTAAACCATCGTAAGTATGGGGAGATTCTGTTAGAGAGGGCACTTATACTGGAACATCGGTAGATAAAGAATGGTAGCCAATCCCTTTTCTTACTTCCTTTATCTACCTTGTGATCCCGCAAGGTCCCAATCAATGTGCTCTAATCACAATGCTTCTAATTGCAGTGAAAAATTATAAACAGAGGAAATCAGTATTTTCCCACGACAATAGATAACAAAACAATAAACGCTACAACTTTGAAACTTTGGAATTCAATCAACTTTGGAATTCGTAAATTCCCAATGAGAAACTAGTTAATATTCATGAACATCCAAGCAGACTTCCTATGGACACCCTAGGGACGCCCTGGATGCACTTAATATTTCAGAAAACCGCATTGCTCAAACGACTACTCCATCTCTTATATGGGCATCTAATGTGCAATATCCCTGATAGTGGTCTCCAAACATATGAACGTTCTAGCAATAACGAACTCTGGTGGCAACTCAACCTATCTGTTTCCATTAGTCATCTTCGTTTTTATTCTGAAATTCATCTTCAAGCTCCGTTTTTCTTCATCCAAACCACCTATGATGCACTCGTTTATTCAACATAATAAAGCTTATAAAAATATTAAGGCTCGAAAAGTTAAATCTTCTTATAAAAGTGGTATTATGTCAAAAGGTACAACAAATTCTCTACACGAGAATTCAAGCTAAATGATCAAATGAAAAGCAAATCCTTCAACTGCTATTGAATGAAGGAATACGCTCCTCCATGTAGGGGTGCGCTAAAGCAAGGTGTGGAGTGTGGGATCCACCAATTTCTGTTGAAGTTATCGGTAGTTTATTGACTTACTGGTAAAGAGCTGGAGAAGCTACCATATAATAGTATTTTCTGAACATCTAGTGTGTCTCATTTACATTCTTATTTCTCCCAATCATGGGACATCTGCTATGAGTTGAAATTTACTTACTTTGATTTAAATACACTAAATAGTAAGCACCTGATACAGTATGGACATCTCCCGTTGTATATGATGCAAACAAAGTACGCTGTAGTTCTTTTTATTTGAATTTTTATGTGATATAAAAAGCTATCACTGCTTGTTGGTGATTCTGGAGAATTCTGCAGCCTGTGGGTGATCTTCTTTTCAGTGACGTAACCGACGTAGGTTGGGGTTAGGGCAACTCGTTTACAAGATTCGTCCCCAATTCTCCTGAATGCAAAAGGGGCCTCTGTTACGCCACTGCTTCTGTTGTTGCGCCTCCCCAGTGGCGCCGCCCCTACCCACTCTAAAGTCATTCGGTGCACCACTGCTTCTAAAAAGAACTTTGAAGAAGAGGAGAGACATTGCGACAATGGTTTTATCTGTTTCCCAAAAATTCTGGGAAATGTGGATAAGCTGTTGGGCGGATTCTCCAATAAAGGACGTCGACAGCAACCAGATATTGTTGGTTGAATAAAGATAAGAATTTCTCATCTGATGTTAGTTCTACTCGGGTATCTATCTACCGCGGAAAAAAGACTATATCGTAACTGTGAAATTAAATTTAGATTAATCTTTTGAATGTGTTCTTTTGAAATGATGTGAAGGATTGAAGGCTATGTTCAGAATTGGGCAGAAGTAAAT
>WIPJ01000963.1:297691-320865 GCA_018155075.1 Cassiopea andromeda
TATATATATATATATATATATATATATATATATATATATATATATGTCTGTGTCTATGTATGTGTGTGTCTACGATGTCAATACTGACTAAACAGTGCTCATTGCGAATAAGCAGAGCAGTGCAGTATTAAATAAATAGTAGAAGTAAAACTTAGCAACAATGCATGTATCTGTTACTCAGAGTTTCGTGCTGTTGTGCACTCATTAGACGAGCGGAGAACAGCACAAAACTCTGAGTAACAGATACAATATGTAGCGCGTAAGTGCAAACACGTACATGCATATGTATACACTTTTTTTGCTAAAGAATACTTAACTTTTTCGGAGCCTCAATTGTCTCAAAACTTTCTGGTTTTGAGCTTAAGATTGTTACTAAATTATTCTTAACTGTCAAAGTTATAACTTGGTCTAGAAGTGAAAGGAATATTTTCAAACGTTTTAAAAGAGGAACAGAATAATATATATTGTATTGATTATCCAAAAGTTAATCTAAAAGCACCATTATAGCTCGTAAAACCAGAAATTCTAAGTCTTGATGAGGCTTGGCTTTGCATTATTCTTAAATTATTCTAAAATATCAGCGACTCTGAGCTTTAATACGCTTACAAACTTTATTCTTATAAACTAAAAATTGTGTGTGTATATTAATGAATATGCATACTTGTCATATAAAATTAAAAAACATGATTGACGTTGATCAAAATAATCATAATGAAAGCCAAAATGATTGATGATTGAGGTTGATGATAATTCATTATGGTGACAATCCATCAAAATTCAGAAAGATTGACGATGATTGATAATCACGTTCAGCAGGTAGATTCTTCATTTTGACGTATTGTGGCTTGCTAGTGATCAAACTCTCATGCAGATGAGTAACATGATTGGCGAAGCGCAAAAATTTTGCAGCTAGAACATATCAGCCCTTTTCAATCCATCAACAAGGCATAAAGATGCCAAAGCTTCGACATTGAATTATCACTTGGTAAAAGGCCCAATTTCTATCGTGTGTAAAAGTGCTAATCAATCATTTTGAAACTGTTACGCTTCCTATCATACTTGCTGAAAGATTGCTTCACACTGTAATGACTATAAATGAAGCTGTGTATGTTTTATGCAACATAAAATACCTGAGAGTCATCAAGCTACAAAATTACTGACAAAACAATATAAAGCATATGGGGAATATCAGAATACAAGTAAGTAATCTCTACTCTGAATAACAGTTCTCAATCTCAAGCCATAGACAACCTTCACTTTCATCAAACCATTCTACTTTCCATCATTTGCGTACCGAAGACCATTTGAGGTGGGGGGGGGAGGGGGGGAGTGCAGCAAAGGAAATCTAATGACGAGTAACAATATTTCCAAGAATTACCAACAACCAATGATTGCTACGCCAGCTTCTGCCGACAGTTCAAAGAACTGCAAGCGGCTTCGGCAAAAAGTAGGGACGTCACACCTAAAGCTTCAGCATGTCCCTACTTTTCAGTTTATTTGTAAAATTGTTATAATTCTTATTTCAAACGATTGTATCTTATCTGTCTTTCTATGCTTATAATCAATGGCTACTGCTACCAAATATGGGACCATTCACGCGGTAACTAACATCTCCAAATGGGATCGAGGGTACCGTAAGTTGTTATGATATTGCATCATTCGTGTGGAGGGCTGTGATATGGTGTGGAATGAGAGAGGGAGGGAGGGTCTCAAAAATGGCAAAACTGACTTTAATAAACGGGTAAATGACCTCTATAATTACTGCAAGCCAAGAACTATAGCAGAGTCCGACGGAGGAATCATTTCTCATGACAGCGTATACGATGTTTTAGATTCTAAAGAATCACACACTTCTTTAACTCTAGTGACTTTTTGTGATTTTTATGTGATTACCTGATTACCTGATTTCTGCTTTATGATTCTCTTAGATTGTCAGTGACTTTGTCCGTTACATTTTTTGCGATATTTTCCGTGATTTTGGAAGTGTACTTAGTGAATTTTTGTGACTACATTCGTGTTCTATGATTTTGTAAATTCAAAGGAGGGATTTGCCTTTACGTAAAGTATATGACCAGGGTAGTATAACGGATAGCGCGCATGCCTACATCGCATATTATATCATATAATATCACTATTTATACATGGAAGCCCTTCAGGCCTGAGCCTGATTTACAGGGGGCCATGTTAAAAAATATACAGTAAAAGTATTTTTACATTAAAAGTAACGAAATATTAGCAACAAATAGAATGAAAAAGCAAATACAAGTAAATTTTAAACGAGATCTAAATCGGCTGATAACTCTGCTGCTGTTTTTTTACTTTGTTTTCAAATAAATCATAAGATTTTGCAGATTTTACTTCTGTCGACAAGTTATTCCCAAGCAAGGCCCCCCCTGTGTGCAAAACAATTTTGACCAAGGGTGGTGTTTAATCGTGGGGGGTCTTAGATTTATATTTGTATTACGTATTGTTCTGTCTGTCATGCGCAGAAACTCTATTAAACAGAACTGATAAATATTCCGGTGCTTGGTTATCAATTGCTTTGTATACCATGCCTGCAATTTATTGCTGTATCATATCATATCTCAACTGCTTCAGTAGAGGACTAGTTTATGCACTGAAAGAACTAAATGTTATGATCCTTACAGTCCTGTTTTGCAATTTTTCAATTTTCTTTATCTTAAAACTGTATCGCAAGAGCCCCATACGGAACAACAGTATCTAAAGTGAGGCTCAACGAGTCTTGAATAAAACATTCTCAACGTTGCTCGAGGTAAGAGCTTTCTCGCATATTTGATGTATCCTACTGCACGCACAACTTTTGATGATACATGAGGTACAGGATCTTTCCATTTCAGTTGATTATCTATCTGAACCACTAAATAGTTACTTGAATTCTTTTGTTGAATAGGTTACCCATCAATAGTAAAGTTAGGTAACAGTTTTTCTCCATTCTCATCAGTTGCATACCTTTAGTGCCTATGATCAAAGAAATAGTCTTGACAATGTTTAAGGATAACTTATTGCCTGGCAGCCATCCTTTAGTTGTTCTAACTCTCAGTTTATCAGTTGTGCGTGCTACATTATCTAATTTTACATCAGAGTAAGACTAGTATGTCTGCGGTTCGAGTCCGACTCGAGGCCTTTAATGTATGCTCGCTCAACTGGTGGCAGCACTTGGGAGATAAAAGCAGGGAGGAAAGGATTTGGTTACCTTAATTCACATGCCGATGGCCCAGAATGAATGTCCTCTCCAACAGGCATTCCCTTACGTACGAAAGTAAACAAGAATCTACCTTTACTAAAAGTAATTGCACCATACGAACACGGAACATTTGCAGAAGTAAATGCCAAACAGTCCTTGGTGCATCAACGATAAATTATCTGCTATTGTTGAAATCAATTGTATCCCACTACTATTCATCATTCAAAATAAGAAATACTACCTAATATCTTGAAACATTTGCGGGAAAGCGTGACTTTTCAACCAAAGTAGAGCCGGTACGACGAAAGAGAGCCATTAATACTTCTGTCAAAAATGGCTCTCCTTTTCGCCGTACTTGTTCTATTTCATATCAGTGGGCGCTTTTCTACTCGGGCAACAGCATCATGTTCAGATGCAACCAAATAAAAAGAACATCAAAGAATTTAATTAAATCTTCTTTGATTTACTTTCAATGAATATCGCTTTAGACAACACCACATTTTTCTTGCATGTATATATATTTTTGGTTCCTATTCCCTGTAGATTAATGCACTTATTTGCTTTGCATAGTTGGTTTTCATTAGTGTTCCCATGCAATATGTACCTTTTTACCAACTTGAAACATATATTGATTATGGATATCTGTCAGGCCTGTTACTACGAGTGGTCTGATTGTGATACAATACCGCCCAGGCAGAACTGTCGGCAAATCTGAAATTTCTGTTGGTAAATCTGTTTTTTTGTATTAGCGAAACCCAAAAAGAAAAATTAGATACTACAACACAGCGGAAAGCTGGGAGCCACGCCCTTTTTGTCGGCAAATTTAAAGTTCTTGATCAAAATGTATGAAAAGTCTCTAGGAGAGGCCTAAAAATTATCTCATTTCCCAAAATCCGCATGACAGCATGTCAAAACGCAGATTCCAGGAGAAACAAGACTTGGCCGGGTACACAAATGGATGCTTCTATCATTCCAAAAGGCATTATTCTGGAGACTTTCAATCAATTCCAAATCAAATGATGCATAACTTACTTCTAATACATCTTAACTATGTGGTAAATGCTTTTGCTGTTGGTTGTGATAAAAATATATAAGTTTATTTATATGTTGCTTTACAGAGCATTATTGACACGTGACGAGGTAGATTGAGGTTGAGAATGTCCGGCTATACCATCGAAAACTTACTAAGCAAATCGCACGAAGGTCAAGATACTTCAACGTCAAATCTGAATTTTGAAAAATCTCTCAGCACCAAAAACAACAGCAAAATGGCAACATATGCTCGTCATGCAACAAATCTTCAAGGAGCAACATATGCTCGTCATGCAACAAATCTTCAAGGAGCAACATATGCTCGTCATAGAACAAATCTTCAAGGAGCAACATATGCTCGTTATGCAACAAATCTTGAAAGAGCGTATGCAGTACCTTTTTCACATGAATACGATCATCAACACATTACCTCCTGTAATGAATCTACTGTCTTGTATGGAGCAGTAGGGGAGTGGAGATATGATACTGTATTGTCCAACAGGCCAGTGATGCTTCAAGGTAGATGCTGTTGCTGTTGCAGCACATGGAACGCAATTAGGAACCGTGTTGGAGAACAGAACACATGGACAACAGAACCAAACACACATCTGCAGCATTCCCCAATACGAGCAAGTATTGAAGCAAGTCCTATTGCAAAGGACCCAAAGCCTGAGTTGCAAGAAAGCCAATTACTCATTACTGAAAGGAACAAATTCAGAAACAAAGAAAAAAGAATGGGTAGAATATATGAATGGATGGTCAACCCGAGACCGTTTTATAGAAAAGGTAAAAAAGCATTAGTTATCCAAAACACAGTTGCTAATCGATTAGTTCTCTATCGTGTAAGTTTATCCATATTCTCTCTTTCTCTCTCTTTCTCTAATACGTTTCATTCAAATAAAATATACCTAGAAAGAAGGCAACAACTACAACTTTTCTGCCTTATACACAACTATCTTGCCTCATTCTGACTCATTAAAGAATGATTCTGTTTCATAGACCGCAGAACCTCAATCGACCTTTCTAGTCCGCATCATCAATAAGATTATGCTTTGGACAAACATTTTCCATGTCCAGCTGCCACTTATTTCTTTACAATATTCTCATCGTATAAACAGCACACTACTTCTGGTAGCAATCATACTAAGGGTATGCTCTTCAGATAACACCAGATGCACATAATAGGACTTTCTCACACTGGACAGTAAGGCTTTGCACAAAAAACAAACAGGAATTTAACAAATGCATCCTTTACTTCTAGATGGCAAGAAAAGGAAGCAACTAGCCCCAATGCTGAAACGAGACAGAAAAACTTTCAATGTGAGGCAAAGAACCGAACTCGAACGACAGTTTCAACTCAACAAATATCCATCACGTCATCACCGTTTTAGCCTTGCTCGTTATCTGGAGCTCTCTGAATTTCAGGTCAAAGTATGGTTCCAGAATCGTAGAATGAAATACAAACGCTGCAAAAGTACAATGCAGCAATATGATACAAACCTTCCTATCTGTTATTGTAATCATGTTAGTAATTAATTATAACAAGGCTTTCAAAATGTTAAGTACTGTAGAAGATAGAGAAAAATTGAAATACACCATGAGTCTTGTAGAATTTGGAAAATCTCTGATTTTTATAAATGAATCAAAGCTGTCAAAAAATGACAGAAGTAATTTTAGTTAATTGAATTTGACTACTAGTGTATACATAGTGCTTGGGCAAACTTTCGCAGCAAAAAATCTTATAAGGATTAAGAAACTGAGTGGTTTTGGGGAAACCTTCAAAGAGAATTGGTAGAAGTATGGACAACGTACGAGTAACCCTCTAGCCATCTTTGACGGGGTATTTGTGAATGTATTGAATGAGGTATTAATGAACAAAAATTACATTTAAAAATTTAAACATTGGATGGAAATATATAGTATGGTATTTTGTGGCTAATCATCTCTACAGTTTTTTCTGGACTATTTGCCAATGCCACCAAAAGGCAAATCACCATTACAAAACCTTACAACAAGGGGTGGGCCCTGAAACCATTCCATGGTCCCCTGTATACGAAAGCTATGGTTATAATCCAAAAATTTCCTTCAGTTTCTTATCCTTAAGTCAAAAAACACACAGCAATACATAAAAGTGCGCATGAGATTTCTCTCTTTAGTATCTGCAAGATATAATAAACAGAAAGCAGTTCAAATAGTCTTCAAAGCTTTGTGTAATCATACATCTTCTCCCATGGCTCTTCCTCCCTGAAGAAATCAATTGCAATGAGGGATATCAATGTCAATCCAAAATGAGCAGGGGGGACATATGCAAAAGCTCCAATCCACCAAAGGCCAACAGCTGAAATCATGAACGAAACTGGCTGAAGGATTAATAAAATCAGGAATATTTTAGGCCAGTCACGGACGTCCTTTGGCTTTTTGTGCATCTTGACGCCCATCCAATCCAAGATGTAGGAAGAGAACAATGTTAGCCAGACAGATGCTATCGCCAACAAAATGTAAACAATTGTAAGAGTAACTTGCACGTCTTCGCCCAAATAAATATCCGCCATTGTCAATACCTCTTGCTGGCCTAGGCTAACTACGCAAACAGTTTACGTTGATGACTTCGTAGCCGAGTGTGTGAAAAGTCCAGCAGCTGATACACCAAGTGATCCTCTACTGAACTAAAATATCTGCTATTTTAAATGTTTTGAATTATCAAATCCAAATGTATCTTATACTACGGTCATAAACTAGCCTCAAATGCGAATATGAATTAACAGCAAAACTCAATACACACACTTCCATCAATATTTTTTCTCCTTGCATAATTCATAAGCGCTGGATGTAGGACTTACTCGAAGCCAATCAAGAGAAACTTTCGGCTTGCGGATATCACATAATGAAAGGCACCTGTTTATACAACCCGAAGTATTGTACAACAAATGGAAGCCTAGCAACAAAATTCTACCTGCTGTTGTCAACCAAATTTACCAAGGACACAAAAGCAATAGATTCTGACAGATGAAAAAACAGGCCAAAATCTAGCAGCAAGTTTTGAATCAAAGTCACTAAACTGCCAGTGATAGTTTCATGGGCTAGGAAGCTAAATTTGGAAAAAGGAAAACTTTCTAAGATTGCAACAACAATAGTAATAACAGCATCTTATTTGGTAGAAAGTGGTGGCGACTAGCTCGAAAGACGGCGGTCGGATCGAAAGACGGCGGTCGGATCGAATGCTAGACTTTCTGCCTATCGATCACGATGCTTATCGAAGGCCAATCAGTTTTTCCACATTTGATATCAACATTGAAGATTCTCAGGGGATGATCCTAAAAATTCTCAAATGCTGAAAATCTCATTTTTTTGCGAAACACAACTGTCCAAAAACACAATATGATGGCAATAACATAACGACAAAAACAACTCTTGTTGCACCGTTCAAAAACTAATTTGCCAAAAGGCACTTGAAATACTAGACATGAGAATGGTAGAATCTCCTTTTCTTTATCAGTTGTCTTTATGCAGTCCGTTGTAGCAAAAAAATCTCAATATCTGGTAAATATAAATATTGCATTGTTTAGAGCCAACATTTGAGGTACTCTATTTTTGCAAACATACTAATTCAAAAATAGATGTGCCAAAGATTAAAACTTTGCATTACTAAGTACAATACAACAATGAGGAAGTTAAATATTTCCAACAATGCAAAACAGAGAGACAGAAAAAGCATTGATATTTAATCAGACTAACGGGTTGCAATGCAAAAGAGGAATAAAACAACATATATGAACTAAAAAACTGGTATGGCTCTAGTTGATAACGAGGGGTGGCGCCTGGAACTTTCCGACTGGGAGCTGGCATTTCCTACGAGGGGCGAAAATACGGTTTTCAGGGTACTACAAATGCCAAAAATCTCCGAGTAAAAATGTTTTTCACCTTCCGACGGAGGGCTAGCATGCTCAGATGGGAGGCTATAGCTCTTAGACTTCTAGTGCCACCCCTGTCGATAAAGGAAGATACTTTGCATGCCTTTGTCCATCCAAAGCACATTTGAATAAAAAACCTAAATAAAATACAATTTATGAGGCCACTATATGATTAATCTACATCTTCAAACGCGATTTTCACCTTCAATTCCACAAATGAAAGCTGATACTTGCAAAATTCTTCACTTGGAAAACAGAATATTGAAGATTAGAGACACTTTCTTAACGTAGCAATAACGATATATTTTTATAAACTACAGGTAACCTAGGCCGATGCAAGCTACAGGGAAAGTATCAATCGCATGTGGACCCCATTCCAAAAATAGGCCTAAATCTTACGCAATCACTATCAAGTATCAAGTGAACGATGCTTCGTGTACTAGAAGCTACATACAAATATAGTGAATTCACTGCAATAAATTAACAGACACTGATAGACATTCAGCAAACTCTGGCAAATATATGAAAGCAGATATACAATTATCACGTGTACACCAAACAGAAGATCTGCTCATATCGTAAATCAATAGGCCACCATGAAATGTGACGTTTCCTAACTGGGGAGATGACAAAGACACATCGTTGTAAGAATGAAATATTTGAAGGGCTATCGGATTAATAAAGTTGTAATCCTATTGAGATAACTCATATGGGATAAAGCCAAAGGAGGTCTGCTCGAGACAAGAAGCCTTTGAGCATTCAAGATAACTCTATGATCGACTGGAAACACGCAACTTTGGACCACAGTGCATCTTTTGTGCAAAAGATTAGCATTAAATAACTACTCAATTTACTTTCAAGTGAAGGATTGGAAAGTTCTGAATATTTTGGCTGCAAAAGAATAGAGCATACTTTAGCATAAATTGAAGAAAAATTAGAGATTGATAGCATGGATGAATTAACCGATAACAGAGAATTCAAAGAGATATAGTATGACGTAACAACAGCAGAACGTAACTCAAAGCTAAATTGAGTCCAATTTCCCTCCTCAATGAAAAGACGTTACCAAACACGACAACAATGTAACAGCAGATGTTCACTGTAAATCGAACTGAGGTGGTCAAACCAACGCAACGCATACAATTCTGATGTCCAACTAAAAGTTTCAGCTCATTTCATGGCTTTAATGACGCTTCAATTATGAACACAAAGACAGTTTCTTAATATGCCGTTCTTACTTCTTTTTGGGACTTTTCTGAATCCCATTTAATTTATTTCGCAGAAACATAAACAACTGGTGTAAACCTTCCCTATTTCCTTCCAAACAGAAAACTTCTACTCGAACAGGCTCTAATTCGATATCATCTGATTCCCTGTTGACAGATACTTTGATTTTGCATCTGAATATGGGGACCGCAAGAGCTTCCTTTTCTTGATTACTAACTACTTGATGCATTCGTTTGTGACCAGCGATTTGCTCAGACCCGTTGTCCATAAAATCCCTGCTGTGTTCCAAACTACATAAGCCTTCTCCAATCTTTTCCACCCCTGTACCATGATTCTCCCCATTCAATGTTTCACACCCTGCTTCAGAAACAGTTGCTGAATCGTTAGGAATATGGTGAGACGAATCGCATTCAATCATCTTCAATCTCTTTTCAAGCCGTCTCTTTTGCCTTTGGTGGCTCCACGTGTTTTTCAATGCTTCCGCCACACATATGTGATCGAAATCACCATGATCGTTGAACAAGGATGATTCCGTGTGATTTACCTTTGATCGATGAAAACATAAACACAAATGAGTAAAACTGTGTATTGCCAGTTACACATTCGCTCGTGCGGTGTAACATTTGAATAAAATGACCCATTCCACACAGCGAACTAGCCCACAAAAATTGCATGCTCTTTTCTAGCTTTCAATATCCACTATAACCGATCACTAAAAACTACAGAGCTACATTTTCAAATATTAAACATTTTAATTCCTCTCCTGTGATAAAAAATGGCTTCATTGTTAAATACGTGATAGATGTGATGGTGAAAAAAATATAATTGCCTGAAAGAACGAAGTGGTGGTCTAAATAAAGTCCTTTTCCGCGCCCAATCTCATATGTCGAGCGCCAGACGAGAAGGCTTTGGTATGACTCGGCCGGGGCTCGAACTCAAGACCTACCGATTGTGAGGCAGACTCTCTACCACTGGGCCATCACTCCGGTCTAAATAAAGATGTAGGAAAAACTGAGCATTTATGCTAGACCCAGTGGTGATTTCTAAAATTTTCAACAAGGGGGGCTCTAGGCACAACCACGCCCATAATTTGGGTGTGGCCCAGCTACAACCACGCCCATATTTTTAAAGATGGAAACATGATAATTTAGTTTAATACTGATATAGTATAACCAACAAGAAGAGGTGCGTCAATAACCATATAGCAGTGCACATTTGATCATAACACTTTGGAAGCAAGGCAAATAAACTCTGAAAAGCTAAGCCAATGCAAGGATTCTGGGGGGCTCCGCCCCCCTGAGCCCCCCTAGAATTCACCCCTGGCTAGACCACTATCGATATCATGCCAAACACGCAGCTGTCAAACCCTAAATGCTTGATGTATTGGTTCCAGCAGAGACTCTAACTTCCCTCGGGTCATTCAAAAAGTACGCAAACGTTAGGGGGCGTGGGTGGGTGAGCACTATTTTTGTGACAAACTGTTACAGAAAAAATAGGGGTTGGGAGTGTAGATTACTTTAGTGACGTAAGGCCAAAAATTTAGTGCAATAATTCTACTACTTCACTTTCTGATGAGCATTTTCAAAAAATACTCAAATAAACAAACAGTTTAAGGCCTTATAGAGCTTAGATGTTGCAGTATTCCTAATGAACCTTTAATTCAAGCAATTTTGAGCTATTGTCTTCGATATGCTGCACTAGGTCATATTTTATATCTAGATAGAGGCTAGTGTTGGGAGGTCTTATGTCAGAAAACTACGTAACAAAGAGAGGGATACCAGCTCAAAAGTGACAAACCGTTACATAGGGGGTGGTGAGTCAAAATGACAGTTATTTTCTGTTACGTCCTTTCTGAATGCCCCCTCCATTTTCTGTTTGTGCAATAGAGCATAGGTATAGCGTTACGTCATATTCTCAAAAGAGTGTCAAATATTGGGATTATCAAGAATATGTGATCTGATATAAAAAAACTTTACTATACTCAAGGGACATACTACTTTCCAAAGATCTTGCAGTAACTGAAACAACAAAACCTTCTCTAATTTTCTCACTACCACAGAGAGGAGAATCTGAAAATGAAAAGTAGAAACTGGAAATGACTTACCTCTAAATCATCAAGAAGCTTTTCAATTTCACCAAAAATCAGTTTTACTTTGGCATTTTCACTTAGAGTCTTGTACTTCTCTTTAGAATATTTCTGTATTTCGCTATTTGAAACCACAAATGCAAATGGCAATGAATTGACTTTTCTTACAGGACTCAATTTCTTTTGATATTTTGCCTAAGAAAAGATAAAAATATGACAAAACAAGATGTGAAACCACAAGGTGAAAATTACTACCATATTGTCTCAAATAGAAGCTGCCCTCCAATAGAAGCCACCATCAAATAAAAGCTGCAGTTTTTGAGGAAAAAATATCAAAAGCTGCCCTCAAATAGAAGCTGCGTTTAGGAGCAATAATGGGGTGGCTGCCCTCAAAAAACTTTCTTACTACTTTCTTTTGCCAGTTTGAGCAGTTTTACACAAATTCAAATGCAATGTAGTGGGTTAACAAATACTCTGTAGTGACTGAAAAAGTGAATAAAAGCCACCCTTGAATACAAGCCATGCTAAAATAGATGCTGCAATTTTACAAAAAAAGATTAATAGAAGGTGTGGCTTATATTTAAGAAAATATGGTATATAGTATGATGAAACTCTCAATAAAGTTGAAGAATGGAAATGTTAGTAAGAGACATGTTACAGGAAAGATTCATAAGACTTAAAAAATTTTGGATTTAGAACATACTAAATACATGTACCTTCTGAAACAAACTAACTGGCTGTACTTGAGTACCTTTTGAAAGTTCTTGCCTCATGGGCCCTTGACTATAAAAAATCCACTAGCTATGTTATACAATAAATAGTCACTAGAAACAATAGACACTCAAGTTCTACTCACCCTTCTAAAAAAGCTCCAGGCAATACCCCAGCGTGTTGTTTTCCCTTGTTGAAAAACTGTATGAGTTACAAAAGGAATCTGAAAATGGGAAATTTGACTGGATTTCAATATTACCTACTGCTGTCAAAAGAGTAATGACAATGATAATGAAAGTAATGATAATGACAGTGATGATGACAATGAAAATGATGATGATAATGATGATGATGATAATGATGACGATCATCATCGCTAGCCCATGGTTGGAGACCTCCATGTGGTGGCAAGGGGGCACAGAGAGACAGCTGCCCTTCAGTTGATAGTGGTTTATATTACAGAGATTCAGAACTAGGGCAGAGGTTGATGACCTGTGGAAAACTGTCCAACCAGGCCCCTTCAGTGAAAAGCAGACTCAATGGCTCATGCTACAGCTCTGCCTAGTAACTGTTGGGGTTACAGAGTGGATTGAGTGTAGCTGACTCAATCACCTTTTTTAAACAAATGACAGGTGAAAATTGACCCCAGGGTCAGTCCTAGGCCCCTTTTGGGGGCGAAATGGGAAACACAAGACAAAACAAGATCATCATCATCATCATCATGGTCATCATGGTCATTATGATGGTGATGACAATGATGATGATGATGATCATTGATGATGTTTAAGAAGATAGTTAGCTGAAGTTGGTACTCCTCTTTATCATGGCTAATGGACTCATATGTTAACATTCTGTGCAACCATGTGATGACGAAGACACCAGCAATGGATATTAAGAGAGAACAAGGGCCTCCTGCAAAACTGGAACCTTGCCCATTTAACTAAGTGCCTCTGTCATAGCTACCTCTAAAAGTAACTCACCCTAGTAGTTGCATTGCTGGAAGTCACCCCAAGCCAATGGGTGACAATAGGTAGGGACTGGCAGTTGCACCATCAGGGTATGTACCCACTTCAAGTGAAAAAAGATCAGAAGAGAATATAAACATATATGAAAGCTTCATATGCAAAAGCATCCAGTCTTTCAAAGCAAAATGGAAGAGTGGGCCCTCTTTTACAAAGTAATTGACAGTGATGTAAGTACAGTAATTACCTTTAATTCTGTAAGATATCGATTCAATGCCTTGAGGCTAGATTTTTTGCCTAGCATTGATGTATACCATCTAAAAATGAAATATGGTAATTCAATACATTAGTTGAGGTACTAGAATACATTCATTTTGCATTCAATACATTAACATTCAATAATCAATATTGTCCACATATGATATATATTATTCCCATCCATACACTAAATATTATTGTTACATACATTTCTTTTCTTATACAATGAATCAGCAAAAATTTTATACCTTACAGAATGCTTCAGCTCAGTACTCTCAGCTATGATCTTTTTCACAAAGGCAACCTCTCCTCCTTCTGTAATAGTTTCATTATTTGTAGCCGTACACACAGAATGGGGAAGTGTGCGCTTATCTGTCCTGGATTTGAAGCCCAATGCTTCCTCTCTGTCACTAAAAAATGGTGGATTACACATACAGAAGTCATACTGGTTATTTCCTTCAACTACATCCTTCAGCAGGGTGTCTGAATTCCCTTCTTTCAATACAATTTTTGAGTTCAATTTGTTCATCTCTATATTTTTCTGAGCAAATCTGTTTGACAAGCCATCAGGTTCAGTGGCAATAAAATTCCAATTGTTCAGCTTTGTACCAAGCAAAGGATATATGCATGATGCTCCACAGCCTTTAGTTCATGAATAAAAGAGATATAATAAAATTTCAAACTCTATTAAAGGATAAGGTATATTCTGACAATCAATTTTCAAGCAAAAAGAAATTTTAAAATTCAACTGAGAATGCAGTTACAATCTGCTGTAGGTAGAGCATAGTGTGGATGCAGAAAATTATTTGACAGTCTGTAAAAGGGTGTGACTCATAAATTAGCTATTGATAATTAAATAGTCAGTGGAAGTTCAAAGCTGAGCACCTTAAGAGCAGCATGGCATGATACCTAACTTTCAAACTTTTAACAATCCCCAGAATAAATATTTACTGGAAATCTCCCTGAACCCTTTAATATATAAAATGATTTTGCCTTGATCAATAACAGTTTAAGCAAGCAAAGCTAGCATTGGTACAGAAATAATGCAAGGTGGTATATCAGACAACAGGTGGTGTACATTCACCTTTTTAACTCAAAGCCTTTCAATAACTACCATTATAGAATTGCATTGAGGTACTGACTATGCAGTAAGTAGTGTTCAAGCAGCACCTTTATATTTGTGGAGCATAGCTACCATGTAGCTTGGGATATTTTCCTGGAGGGGCCAGGGGTATACCCATAAGGGGGTCAGGGAGCACCCACCCACAACATTTAGGTTTTTGGTAAATTTGCAGTATATCAACAGTGCTAGTCAACATTGTATTAAAAATAGAAAAACACAATAGAAGTCTTCCTTGCTGGAAAATTGGGGCTATAACCCCCCAACAATTTTCCTTAGCAATGTACTTGGGGGGCACCACCTATCTCTACCTTTACCATGTGCGGAAAAATTTTGTACTGGATATAGGTACCTAGCAGCACAAGTTCAAAGCATCCCGTTAAAAAATTGGCTTCTTAATCTCCAGGCAAAGAACCCTGTGAGAAAGGGGTAAAATCATGCAAGCTTTTTATACATGTGACCATTCCTTCCATGTCCCTAAAACTAGATTCCTGGAGTATACTACAAGTATCAAGCTGCTGTCTAGCCTTGAAGCTTTATCAAAAAGTCTTCCTCAGAGTAAATTCCTGGCCATAGTACTAGGTTACATTTATAGGTTGGACTGCAGGGTACATCACATTTTGCCAAAATTTTTGGTGTGTACAATTAAGAATTAAGTTGTGGAAGTATGCACTTGAAAATTGTGCAGTCCAGTTTTATTCAAATTTATAGTCCATGCCCAGAAGAAATTGGTGCAAGATCATGAATACACACATGTGTCGTTGTCTGCATGAGTCATTGCTCTCAATTATTTGGAATTGCAAGTGCAATCCAGGATCTTTGCATCAAAAATACAGAGTTTCTTGTTGGAGCATTATGTTCAATGTTTCATTTTAGGAAAAACAGGATAAAGCAGAGTTATGAAAGCAAAAGGTGTCTTTCACTAGCAACAACAAAGTTCCTATTTGGCATGTGGCACTGCACGGTTGGTAGTGGTGTTGGAATGTGCGATACTTCGCTCATACTGGGGATTTTGCACCTGTGTGGACAAGTGCCTGTGTGTCCGCGCATGGACTGAATTTCTGATCTCAAGTGGCAAATTTTCTGTGCCAGTGAATGTATATATGAATTCCAAGCAAATATTCATCTTTCCAAACCAGTGGAAGCTCGACCGTGCTTTTTTCAAGGTGTAAATGTGACTACTACAAAAATATCTCGGATATTAAGATGCTGTACTTTGCTGGCAGGACCGTCAATATGAATTCACTTTGAAGATAATTTAGGATTACTCACCAATATCAATTCCTTTGGCTGGCTCTTGCTCTAGGGAGCCCTCCTTCAGTAGATCTTCAATCCATAATATATAATTAAGCCTTAAAGGTACAGTCGGAATGAGTCTATCCAGAGGAATATCAAGGTGCAGGCCGAAGTCGTGTTTCAACAGTGTGTAAGTGAGCTCACGAACAGCTTCTGGGTCTTTGAAATTCAAGTGTCCCTTGCCATCCGAAGAAATCGCCACATGCTTACCAAATGCCTCATATTCCTCTGCAAGCTTAGCAAAATCTGGAGGAACTTTGTAGATGCTTCTCTCGTGCATTTTCCTCATAGTTTTGGAGAATTCCCTAGTTCACTCCACCGCCATGCTTTCGAAAAAATAATCTACAAGCCTCGTTTGCAAAATTGTTGGCACGTGAGTATGGATTGTTATGTGAAACAACATGGCGGACTCACGGGTAGGCCATCGTGGCATTATTCTACAATTATCTTTTGAAGATTTCGTTTTGTTGCCATTATTCTTTGTCCTTGTGTTCTTGAGTATAAGAATATGCATCAGAAAACTAAAAACAAATCAAAACAGTCTCGAAAATAAGTGTAAGAGCAATAGTTGCATTAGATGTAAAGGACAAGGAGGTTTCAGCCGAAAGGAACTGCTAGCCAAGTTAGATGAATTTGTAACTCAAAAGCCAATACAGAATGAAGCCCTTTCTCGACTGAGGATGTCAATTGCAGAAGAAAATGGTAAAAGCAATGATTTGAATATAGTAAATCAATCCCCAACTATTTTACATTTGCGAAAATTAGTGCCTGCAAAGCCTGTCCATTCTATTTCTTATGATTCTACAGATTTTCTTGGCGCCCAATTTGATATAAAAAAAGTACAAGAAGAGTTAGCTGATGTGCTTGAGAAAGATTATTTGTGGTCATACAATGACGTTGAAAATGGAACATGGAAGCTTTACTATTTTTATAACCAAGGGATTAGACAGTCTGCAAACTGTGATAGTTGTCCTGAAACAGCAAAGATGGTATCAAAAGTAACATCGTTCATGAAGAATGTTTCTTTTGGCAATGCAGCCTTTTCTTTCCTATCACAAGGTACAACTATTGCTCCTCATTTCGGCTCTACCAATTGTCGGTTACGTTGTCACATTACTTTGTATCAAGGAAATAACTGCATACTCAATGTCGGAAATGAAAAGGTGGTTTATACAACGAATCAAGTACTTGTCTTTGATGATTCATTTGAACATAGTGTGAATCATGAAAAAGGAGAAGCAGGAAATAGAATCATATTGATGTTAGATCTGTGGCACCCAGCAGTTTCTTGGATTGAAAGAGAAGCAATTGAATATATTTATCAGATTTCTGTGTAAATATAATAGATTCACAACAAGCAAGTCCTAGGCAAATAAGCATTACATTTGTACAGGGGTGGTGCTAGGGGAGGGCTGGGGGGCTATAGCTCACCCAAGAAATGCTATGTTTTTGGATTTTTCCATTTATAATACCTTGCTAACCATATTTTAGCCCCCCATCATAACAATCAACCTCCTGTCCGAAAATTCCTGGCACCACTCTTGTATTTGTGCAAAATTTTTAGGTATGTTGTATATCTACAGAGTCATGTTAGACAATAGGAACAAAGATAGAATCATCTGTAGGTTTTTGACCAATAACAATGCATTCTCTTACCCATCTTCACTGTATGCTTTTGAAAAGCAATTACTTTGTTTTCAGTTGCCAATTATTTTTAATGAGGAGGGGGCTTTCTCTCAATAAGTCAACCTATGCAGAAAACTCCTCCTTAGTCTGAAATGTGCAATACTACCTTCTTTGTACCATTTCTATTTATGTTTTCATATTTTGTTATTAAATGGTCTTAATAGTTATATGCAGCAGTATGTATTAATTATGTGTTTGATGGATGAATTAAATAAACTTGAAGCTGAAAACTAAACTGAGGATCACTTAAAACATAGGACTTTTATCTCTAAAGAATTCTTGCCCTAGAATTGTTTCATTATGTGTAGTAGTTGGTATCATAGAGAACCCCCTCCTTATTTATTTATGTCATATCAAAAAGTGAATTTTAAAACTAAGTTACACCAAATGCTGATGTGTTAAGATAAAATTTATTCTACACCTTGTACTTTCAATTCAGACAAAACATTGTCAAGGTAATTTGGGTCTGGATAGCCATGCCCTGAGCTATTAGAAAATGCCTCTGTTTTGTGATGGATTTCATTCCACACTACAGCATTTTGCATTCCACTAGTCACTGATGTGCCAACTGTAAATATTAACTTTCTGTTCCATGCTTCTTGTAAAAGTTGCAAAACCTTAGAAAATGAATTAGAAAATATTCAGAATGTTTTTTGGGTATAAGATTATTTATCAGTTCACCAAATACTGTATCACTAATCAATTATTTTTCCTAGGAAAATAAGATCTAGGTATGATGAGATTCAAAGTATTTGTGTAGAGAAATGGTAGCTATGAAATCAACCACATGCTGGAAAGCTCTGAATAATGTGAGGAATAACTGAGCTTTCTTCTCACTGCTTGCTAAAATGCAACAAGAAAGAACCTTGCTGCTTGCTTTTTGGTTGTTAAATATCTTGTTAATTTGAGCACAAACAATGCTTTTTTCTTTCTACATCACATTGCAGCAATACTCCTACAGCAATTAATAGATAAAATAAAGTACTATATTTTGTTTTTATTTTGAGAGAAGCAACAACTTGAAATAAATACGGACAGACTAATCCAGACTTAAGTCAAATTCTATTCTCTCTTTCCATTGCATTTTGAAATCACTTTCTTCAATGAACTAATTCAATAAATGCAAAACAAAAGCTACCATCCTAATTTTTGCCACTCTGTTTTGGATTTCTTTGATAGTCTTCTCCCTTTTCTCATTTTTTCCTTTTTCAGGGCATTGGTATAGGCCCTATGGCCTTTCCCATCATTACATACAAAAAAACAAACCCACCTTATTTCCTTTAGGATTATCTGGTAAATAAGCAACTCTTGGAAACCCATTTGCGTGGTAAGGTTGTCCAGGATTTGGATGCTCTCTACCCTGTATTTGAGGAAAAAATAAATCAATAACCTTTATATCAGTAATATATCAATAACAATAATTTTTCATAAAAAGCAAGGAAATCTTTTCAGGGTGCCCAGGATTCCAGAATTCACAAAATACCTCTAGTAGAACATCACCTGCTTGTAAAATCTTTCATTATGTTTAAAGCCTAAATCCTCTTTTGGCATCATCCTCAATTCTTGGCTTCTTGGTAACAACTGAAGTATCCTGTGATTTACCTATTTGCATTGCTTTAGCTACAGTCTGAGATATAATGGCCATGAATACAAATAAACTCGTATTTCACGACTTTGGCTTTATACCTCGGCAATTATTGCGTGGATGTAAGCTACAGGTACTAAATTATGAGATATTCAGAAAAGTTGGAAGCACTCATAAAAGTTTGAGGTTACGAGAGTTCCAAAACAATTCAAGAATACCAACAAGATGAAAAGGATTGTCCGTATTCAGATACCTCTTCCTAATCTATCGGACGTCTATTTAAAATCTAGTTAAGCATCGACATCAGGGGTCTCCTAACTACGGCCCGCGGGCAGTGACGTAGTTGGCTCTTCGTAGCTGGGGGCGGTCTTCGATGGCAATTTGCCCAAGGGGGCAGAAAGCATAAAATAGTAGGAAAACAACTAGCTCGGGGAAACTTAGGGGGTGGATTTGGCAAGGGAAGTGGATTTAGGGAGGCAACGCCCCCTCGCCTACCCTGAGCTACGTGGCTGCCCGCGGGACAGATGCGACCCTCGAGGCCTTCTCATCTGGCACGCGGAGACTTTTTCACCTGAGGACAAAATAAGGAAATATACTCGCATCCTGTATAAATTAACAAAATCCATGGAAGTTATACTAAACATTAACTGAATAGAATAATATTGAATAAATGATTAAAAGCAGCAGCCCAGTTTTTTCTTTTATAATTGGGCCCCGAATGTGTTCTCGGCTCCCACCTGTTGTTGAATAGTCGGTGCACCCCTCGGGCGGAAAATTTTGAAGGCCCCTGATCTACGTCATCATAAAACATGCCAAGGCAAACTGAACAAATAGCAGTGTTTCAAACGGTAAGCAAAAGTAAGTATACATTAATTGAAATTAAGCTCAAAAATTGTCGTTGTCACAAGCTCTCTAAAAATATATGTACAAAAAAGTCGAGTTCTCTGAAATTTTTGCGTAATCGCATAGGCAATGCACATTGAAAGAGCTAAGTAAGCATTTGATTCATTTTCATTGTATTTGATATTTATGAATTTTTAGCTTTTTGGCAAAATAAGAATAAATACCTAAAAATATATATAAGAACATAAATATATGTAAATAACTAGTTGTAAAACTCTTTTTGAAAAGTTTCAGAAAGCAGCTTTAAGACAAGTGGCCCAAACACGGCCGTTTCGTAGAACAGCAATTCAAATTGTATCCGGAAAGATCTAGTATTGAGTACCGAAGAAAAAACCATAAATGACTTCTTGTTCAGTACTCAAAACTAGTGGATCTTTCCGTGAAGTTTTGGCAAATATTAGCAGTGAAGCACATGGATGAATGAATACCATGTTGCAACATTAGTTTCATAATTTCAAACATTGGTCAGCAACTATCCTAAAATTCCTTTATTTGAACCACCTAATTTCAATTGAGGATAAGAGTTTAATAGAAATGTCTTGCTATGCAACTCTGAAATCTCAGACATCCGTATTGTTTGAACCCCCTCCCCCAAGTTCGTCCTATTTCACCAGGCCCCTTTCTCCCTTGAGCCTGGACGTCCTTTGTGAATCGTTCTTTATCTCTAGCTTTCCTACAAGTCTCTTCGTTTTCAATCTCTTTTACACTGATGATGGATCCTAGAAAAGTACTTTTTACACTGAGGGAAATGATTACACTTAATATTGCGATCAGTACTCTATTAGAAAGTTGTCACCTGTACGCCAGATTGTATATTATACGTTATTTGGATGCATCCAGAACCAGAATAGCCTGGGACAGTTCCAGGAATTCGCTGAACAGTCATAGTACCAGGGGGCTGGTTACCTCTCTTTGTACCATGAATCGATTTACACACGGGACATTGCATGCTTCCATCCTGCAATATAAAAATTGGGCTATTCATAGATTTAAAAGAACATTTCACTACCGAATATAATACATTGCCATTTGCAAAAAAATTATTTCGACGCATAGAATTGCCAAGACAATGTAAAAAAACGTTGCAATACTTCTTACTGGCGACTTGCACTAAAACTGTTTGCTTGCAAGCACTTCTTGAAATCTTACCACAGAAATCTCTTTCCGTTACTTTTTAGCTACAAAGAGTAATGTTACTCTTCTCTTTCAATCTAGTACTGTATCCATTGCAAACTTTCTGCAATTTTTAGACTTTGTCTACTGATAAGGCCTAAATAATGCAAAAAAGACAAAATGCACAACTGTGGAAAATTTTTTGTACTAGCTGACATACTTACTTTGTTCCCATTTTCATAACATTGTACAATACAGCATTCATGAAACTTGTGATGGCACTGTTTCAGCTCTACAACTGAGTTTTTGCTGGTTGCTCCATACGTTTCTGATGGATGTCTCAGTTCAGATAAGCAAATGCTACATTCATCCTGCACAAAGGAAGAGCCAGGGATTTCACACCGTTTATACCTAAGTTTTCCCTGAGCTTTAATATTCTTATATTTTTCTGGCTTTGAGCCTACGATTATTTTAAATTTATTCTTAGGTGTCAAAGATATAACTTCGTCTGAAAATGAAAAGAATATATCCAAATAATTGCAGATGTCGCACTTCATCACAAAACAAATTAATAGAGAACAGAATAGTAAACATTGTATCGATAGTGCGAAGGATAATTTGCAAACAGTAATATAAGTCGAATACACAAAAATCTTAATAATTGATGAAGCTTGAGCCTTGCATTACTCTTAAATTTTTTACACATTTAAGCGATTCTGAGCTTTAATATTCTTATAAATTTAATTTTTTTTAAAGTGTCTATTCATAGCAAGATAGCAGGCCATTTGAACGAAACAGTCCAAAACACTTCCGACTACCAAAAGGATGTAGGATGCTAAGAAAAATACACGTTTTTTTTTTATAAGAAAAAAGTTTATAAGAAAATATGGCTCAAATTGTCAAATCCTTAAGAAAATCGTAAGAAAATCACGAGGCTCAATTTCCAAAATATAGTGTTTTTATAGGCCGAAAATCGTTATTTCGTCGTTGTTACATTCAAAATGTTAAAGATGGAATTCAAATTTAAGTATACAATATTATTAACGAAAGAGTAAACCACTCTAGCCAGTTTAGTTCAGTAACAGTTAAGAAAAATTTAAGAAAATCTCAGGCTCAATTTCGAGAAAAGTTAAGAAAATTGAGGCTCACGCAAAATAATGATTTTCTTATAAAAAAAAGACGTGTATTGCACCAATCAGTGTCAATCAGGAATTTACCGACTGAGGGAGTAACTTATCCGATGATGGAACTAGGGCATGGTTTTGAGAGTAATAGAACTGCTAATACAGCTTTTAGAAAAGAGAATTTTAATCTTCCGGTGGGGAGGGGTAACATGTTTCAACGGGGATATAGATTCCAGCCCTCTCCTAGCATACCCCTGAAATAGCTGTATGTTTATCGATAAAGAACACGTGACGCAAGGAAGAGTCCTTTGCAGAGATATATGCCTTCCCTACCGGAAGCCATCTTCACCATATTATTATTTGTTGCAATAACGTCATCAAAAAAGACAAACACAGCAACACTTACATCTTCTTCAACAGAATCACATGAATCACAGAACTGCTTCAGGATTGGATGACTGATGGGTACTTTCACTGTACAAAAAAATAAATGACTGTACAACTTGCAGATAAAGAATGATTAACATTGTATTTGTTTCAATGTTATCCATACATTGCAATGCAAATAGAGGTAAGGTTCACACATGTGCAATCTTTAATAAACGCTGGCTGCAACTCTAAAAAACTTCACTAGAATATCATGAGTACAGTGGCTCAGGACTGTTAAACATAATTTTTCTATCCTATATTGCAAACCAAAATTGAATTGATTTCAAATCAAATTGAAATTTAATTCATATTTGAATTAAATTTATTGAAATCAAAATGGATGCTAATTCAAAATATACTTCAATTCAAAATGAAAGTTAATTCAAAACAGATTTCAATTGAAATCAAAATCAATAATATCTCACGTAGCCCAGGACAGCCACTGCCAAATTCAAATGAGGCTATGAGAAATGGGCGGGAGAAGTTGAGTGAGAAAAGATAACTAAAAAATGGAGTGGAAGCATGA
>WIPJ01000963.1:331270-342873 GCA_018155075.1 Cassiopea andromeda
TATATATATATATATATATATATATATATATATATATATATATCACGACTTTGCTTTTTTACAGATTTTGCATTTGCAGTCCTCTCCACTCCAACTTTTGATACTTCTCTTAAAAGAGCAGACGAAGGTAATTCCATAAGTTGCTACCTCTAAAAACTAAGCTTTCATTTCCATGTCTAATAGTGCTAGTTTGAGGCAACATTAACAGGTTTTTGATCGTAAATCAAATTGACTACTCTTATCATGGAACATGTTCCATATAAAGGGGTTTTCTTTGCTAATACATTTATAAATCTCAAGTATTAACTTTTGCAAATTTTTCATATGGATTGTGCATTCATTTGATTTTTCTAGAAGTTCTTCAAAAGAAGAATAACCTTAGTGTAAAATTCCAAGTGCTCTCTTATGGGTGCGGTTGAGGTCTTTATTGGCAACGTTTCCACAAAACATCTATATTAATGGACAGTAATTAAACTGAGACGTTATAAATGAGCTGTAGAGGATAAGCGATTGTTTTGTATCAAAGTAATTTGAAACCCTAAAGAAAGCACTGATTTTGGTGTTTGCTTTTTGGCAAACTTTGGATGATACATGCTGACTGAAACTTAATTTAAAATCAATCGTTACCCCTAATAGAGTATTACTATTGTCCACATCAATAGAGTATCCGCCTACCTCCAGAACTATGCTTTCGTTGGAATTGGAGCCGAAAAATATAACCTGAAATTTGATGCATTCACAACCACTACATTTGCTTTAATCCAAGACATTGATCTGGACATATTTTCTTCAAGACTTGAAGCAACAACTTCAACAGAATTGCTGCAAGAAAAAATAGTATTATCGTCTGCAAAATTGCATACCTCGGACTACTCAATAATTTAAATGAAATCACTAATGAAAATACTAAAGAGTAATGGGCCCAGCGCAGATCCTTGAGGTACACTCCAAATCCCTCCATAAACTAGCCCCTCAATATATGTGTAATATGTTCATCAGAGCATCTCTGCTAACCTCAGGTGTTTGAGAAACACACTAACTGATTTGAGACTACCTAAAAAAAGCTCGAAAACTGGTCAAAAATGTATCTCTTTTAGAGGTGCTAAGACTTGGAATGACCGCTCTACTGAAGGAAAACTGGTGTCATCCCTGACTAGCTTTAAAAAATGCATATAGCATATGGATATTTCAATCCTTGATTTCCTTTTTTTGATACAGCATTTTTTCTTATCGTTAATATCCATGTCAGTTACTAGGGACGTTTTGCATTTTAGAAAGTTTGATTTTTTATTAATATTTTAGGAACGCTCTAGGTTCACGTTATTTCATCTTAAACATTGTATGTTTATTTTGTAACTTATGTTATGGATGAGCCTCTTGAAAACCAGCAAAGCTGAAGGGCCACTCTCGTAAAATATTTGAAACAATACTAATGATAATAAGAAAGTAATATCACCAGTCCTTGCTTTCAGCCAACCACTTTAGGTAGTATCCATTTTAACTCTTTGTATCCTATTTGAGAAGTAATTTGCAATCAGTCTTAGACTCTGTACCTCGAAACCATATACATTCAGTTTAACAGTGAACAGGTCGTGTGGCATGCAATCAAATGCCTTTGATAGATCCATTGAGATCAGCCCCACAACACCATTCGAATCTAATGCTTTGCGTATTGTCTCAGTTACTCTGATGAGTGCATGTTTGGCACTATAGTTCTTTCTATAGGCTTCAAAGTAGATTAGATATTTTAGTGTCGTTAAAAGGCACGATCTGTTTTTCTAACAAGGGTTCGAATACCTTATACATTGCTGAGGGTATACTAATAGGTCTATAATTAACTTGAGAGGTGAGGGTCGGAACTTTCATGGATTGCAGATACATCTACAGCTTTAAAGGGATCAGCGAATTCGCAGGAAAGGAGCATTGAATTAAAATATTCCGCTAATTGAATATGGAAGATTCCTGTGATTTTCTTTATAATGTCATTTGAGAGTGTACCACTAGTTTTCTTTGAACTATCTAGATTATTTCATTTACAATATCAGCACAGCTGATTGGCTGAAACTCAAAGGTTTGCCTATTACGTGCGCTTTTTTTAATAAAAACAATTCTGGGATGATTCTCATATGTTTTGACCGCATCAATAATAGGATCCTCAATGGGACATGAGATAGCATAGTCACATAGGGCTCAATAGAAAGTGAACCCATAATAGGATTTGAACCGAAAGCAAAATTGCCAACTGATCACAATCTTACCATCAGTCTCAAAAATCTATGTTTACTGGCGCATAGATGAAGCCATTTCCTCCTGGATTTCTTAGCCCTTAGCTCTGTGGTTTAAGAGAACAATACAGCAGACAGTGTACTTTACTGTGATTTACAGAGAAATACAAAAAGGGTTTGGATGCAGGGAATCGTGTTGGTGCTGTTTTCGTAGACCTCTCAACTCAAAAGCCTTTAACTTTAGGTTAGGGGTCAGTAATCTAAAACTCTGAGTACCGGGTTGGGTAGGAATTGAGGAGGGTATTAAAACTTTCTTGAGTGTTTCTGAGGGGTCTAAAATCATAAAGAAATGCTGTCTCTGTATTAAGTTTTTTGTAATACATCGTACACACTGAAATTCATACAAAAAAACCTATTTCAAAACTTTATGAACTAAATTCTGTAGGTAGCAACTTCTGTGTTTTTTACTTATGTCACGATGGGGTATGGACATTTTTAGACAAAACTGAGAAGGGTACAAAGCTTTTGAACACTTTTTTAAATCTACCCCGCCCCAGTACCCACAGTTATAAATAGCTGATCCCTTATGTAGTGGTGTACAGTGAGTGTGTTCATTGGGTATTCTTCGAGTGAAGAAATTTAGGGGGGTAATCGACAAGCATGAGAATCTTAGTTGAAACAATGGGGAATTGTATTAGGTGGATGATAGCTTAAGGTAGCTTTGTTAAAGTATGAAAGATTCATAGTAGATCTCCATTTTCAATATTTCTGCAAAAGCAAAAGAAAAATCCCTTTCCTTTCGCTACGTGACATTGCTAAGTTACAAGCTGCATATTCAGAGATCTGCCTCAGAGGAATCTCCCTTCGGATATTCTTCAAACTACCATATTGACCCCTTTAACGCCGGCATTAATTTAACGTCGACCAATTTTTACGTCGGCCCTTACAACTCCTTGAGAAAATTTGTTCTACCGCCACTTTGGGCCACCAGGTAACGCCATTAACAAGACAAATGATAGTGAAAAATGAGGAAGCCTTGCATTAATCCTAAATTATTACTAAATTTAAGAGATGCTGATTCTCAATATTCTTAAAAATTTAATTCTTGCTCAAAGAAATTCTTATATCTTGATGAAACTTAAGCCGTGCATTATTCTTAAATTATTCTTAAATTTCAGCGATTTTGAACCTCAATATTCTTAATAAGCTTTATTTCTACTCTTAGAAGTCCATAATAAATGTCTATACATTCTGAAGCTTACTATTGATTATGAAACTAATCTCACTAGCAACATAGCTCGTAAAGAAAGGAAATATCAGGACCTGTCCAGGGCACTTCAGCATCATTACAACAATGTTAAATTCGTTAACCTTTCTATAAGCACACTAGGGGTATTTTCTTCACTGCTATACTCAAAGAGCTTTCTATAGATGGCCGACATCTGACCTACATTCAAAGGAAGATATCCACCATCGCCATCAGGTCCACTTATTATATCTTTTGCCGAAGAGGACGAGATTCATCAAATCCAGACTTACTAGCAGTCTAGTTTTTGTTACAATAAACTTCTTCTTTTTTCATTTTTGCTTTGTAAGCCACAAGTAGCCATTTGTAAGCTACCTGAAGATAGTGAGGCTCTTATTTGTATGTATAAATATGAATATCATATGAAGTTTTAAAAAAAGGAGAGCATCGCAAGGTCTATCACTTCTGTTGATTGTTGGTTCTTATTTCTGAATCGATTAAGTGTTTTTCTGATTCGAGTATATTTACATATATCAGCATCTCCACCTCTCTCCACCCTACCCAAAAATGAAACATAAGCACTTCAAGATACCTTCCTCTCTAATGACCTGATAAGTGAATGGTTCCATGAATAAGCGGTACGAAAATAACGCCGCTGCATTGCCGAAATTCTTGAATTTTCGATCTTTTTTACGGCGGCTCTTTCAACACTTGCCCTTTTAACGCCATTTAAGAAAAGTTAACACCATTAAATGCCGGCGCAAACAGGTAAAATAGATTGAAATTCTGAGATACCCTTTCTTTCGGGTTCTCTAGCTTTTCCATGAAAGGGGCAGAATACTTCTCTGTCAATTGTCAGCAGTTTAATGTAGCTGTAGAGCGATAACGGTATTTTTTTCGTCAGGAATATGAATCAACATCCATAAAACGAGAACTGCTTCTCAGATGTGTCATTGGTCTGTCAGGTTTCTTATGCGATATTATTTCGTGTTCCTACTTCATAGCAAGCAATGCGCATACCACTATTTACAGAGGTTTCAATGAGTTATTCAGAAGCACACTGCTGATCACGCGCGTAAACTCGCTTCATTTTCATTCTTTCATTGTTTCCATTTCATTTAATTTTAGGAGGTTAGTCCTTCAGCAAATGCTGTTGTTCAAGGGGCCTCCATCTACGTTACATAACAACAAATAAAATGAAAAGAAATAAATACTATCATTAAGTATATAAAAGGGATTTCCTAAATTAAGGTATAAAATGAATTATAAAATTAAGGAACTGAGAATCACCTCAGCAATCTAGGTGCCAATGGTGCCCCTTTCCATAACTCAAAAAGAGGTTATCATTTAAGATCGGTTGGAATCGAGCACGTTTCAGTATGAGCAGCTACCGCCCGACCACTAGGACGATCTCCAGTCCATTATAAATTATTTTTGAAAGCACAAATGGAAAGCGACTACTCTGCTTTATTTCGTAGGCTATTCCAAAGTTTTGTACCTCGAAACGAGAATGGTTTTTGGCCATTGGTTGATGTTTTCTTTGGAATCTTCAAATCAGTCGTTGAATTTCCAAGAGCATAAGAGCTGCAATTAGAGTTTCTTATGAATAGAGTGTGCAGGCATTGTGGAGCAAGCCCATTGAGAGATTGGTAGACCATTACTTTCATTTTTCACCTATGAGCTCATGAATAGTTTTCCAACCGAGGCTCTCAGTAAGTGGTCCACTATTGGCATTAGAGCTACTTTCCGTCAAAATTCTTGCAGCTCTGTTTTGAAGGTTTTTGGAGCTGGTTAATTATAGTTGCACCACGTCAGCCCCATACTGAACAGAAGTATCGGAGATGGGGCTCCACAATACCTGTATCCAACGTTTTCACAGAAGCAATAGGGAAGATGTTTTTTAGCATATTTTAGAAAGCCAATGGCTCTGGAAACTTAATGAGTTATTGGTTTAATCTGTTCCTTCAAATCTAAACTGTTATCAACTCACATACCGCGATACCTGGCTTTTGTGACGGAGATAAAACTGAAGAAACAATTTATCATCCAATCTCATTTCTCCTTTAATCTCAAGATTATTTGAAAAAGTTGTGTTTGATCAATTATACCAGTATCTAACTGAAAATAATTTAATACACCCTGGTCAATCAGGATTTTTTCAAAACCATTCTACATTGACTGGCCTACTGATAATTACTGATGACTTGTATAATGGACTAGACAATGGTGAAATGGTGGGCTTAGTATTCATTGATCTCAAAAAAGCATTTGACGCGGTTGATCATGATCTGCTCTGCAAAAACTTAGAACAGTATGATTTTCAGTAGTGGGCGCTAGCTTGGTTTCATTCCTATCTAAGTGACAGAACAATCCCTCCAAACATATTAAAAACTAACTCTGATGTATTGTGTTTCCCTCTTGCTGAGCTATTCAGTAAGTTGATCCAAGAAGGCAGCTTCCCAAATGATCTGAAAAGTATTGATGTATCCTCGCTTTTTAAGATGGGTGATGCTATGTGCAGAGTCAATTATAGAACAATAAGCCTTCTACCTGCAATTTAGAAATTACTGGAAAGGCTTATATGCATTCAACTGTATGAGTATATTAGACAGTTCTTCTCGCCGCTCTTAGGAGGGTTTAGACAAGGGTACAGTACACAACATGTTCTATTGAATTTCTTATAATGTTTTAAGAGTAGCATTGATAATAAGGGGCTTGCGGGGGCACTTTTTATGGATCTTTAAAAAGCATTTGACATTGTTAACCATGATCTTCTACTTGCGAAATTGAATACCTATGGAATTAACCAGGAAGCGCCTCAACTTATAAGAAGTTATCTTTCTAAAAGACATGAAAGAGTAAAGGTGAGTGATACCTTCAGTGATTGGAAGGAAATTAAACTTGGAGTGCCTCAGGGGTCAGTCCTAGGGCCTCTACTTTTTAATGTATTTGTAAATGATTTTTTATGTTTGTCAGATGTACTAAGATCTGTAACTATGCTGATGATACAACTATCTTTGCATGCCATCCAATTCATTTTTCCTTTTTAAATTGTTAACGAGGGTTGGTCCTCATTTTTACTTGATTTGCATGAGGCCCTTTACTAAAACTTATAAATTAAAAGTTATCATACAACTAAAATAAAACTATCATAATACTATAATACTCTTAAAACTATTATTAGACAATTAGAAACAGATGGTACTTTGATTGCAAAATGGTTTTCTAACAACTACTTGAAACTGAATGATGACAAGTGTTAACTTATGAATTTTGGTGATAAATACTCTAAAGCAACAGCTACAATTAGAAATTCGACAATTAATGAAAGTAAGCATGAAAAACTACTAATCACGACTTTAGATAAGAAATAAAGCTTAAGAAAACACGTTGAAGATCTTTGCAAAAAGGCCAACCAAAACTCTCTCATTAAGCTACAGTTTAATATTTTCCACTTGTATGGATGTTTCAAGATAGAGTGCTAATTCAAAGTTAGAGTGTTAAATCCAAGAAAGGGCTTTGCGACTGGTAAGCAAAGGTAGTGAAACAGGGTGTGAAAAGCTGATGAAAAAACTTTAACCACTCATCAGCATAATCCGCAGTTGCTAATGATTGAAATTTACAAAACGAAGCATAGTTTGAATCCAACTTTTATGAGGGATGTTTTTACTGATAGAATTAATCAGTACAACTTGAGAAATGAAATCATTTGCAACTGCCAGTAGCAAAAACGACAACACACGGACTAGAGAATATTGAATGCAGAGTTGTCTTTTGTGGTTCACATTGTCAAAAGAAATTAAAGATTCAAAATACTCTATCTGAATTCAAACAGAGGATTAAAAAATGGGATGGAAATTCTTGCGTCTGTAAATTAAGTAAATGTTTTGCTAAAAATTTTAGGGTTTTTATAGTTATCGTAATATTTTTTCTGTTGAGCATTTTAATTAGGTTTTTCTTGAGGTAAATTTGCTTCTAGCTATTTTTTACGTTTGCCAACTGTAAACACATTGATAATAATATTAATAACAATAATAAGAAAACAGTACTACAGAGTTGGGAGAGGGTTGATTCTTCAACTGAAAAAACAGAAGTCGGTGTACCTCAAGAGTCATATCTTCGGCAACTTCTCTTCCTGATCTACATTAATGACGTTCCAAAAGATGCTCAATGTTCCACAGACTCTATGTATGCCGATAATATTAGCATTTGCTTAAAGTCTAAAGATATTTCTCAGCTCAACATGGCTATGAACAGAGATGTTGAGCACCTTGATACTTGGTTGAAAGGCAACAAATGTTCTCAAAATATTGTGAAAACACAATCAATCTTAATTGCAACCAAGCCACGACCCCAAGCACTCAATAATGCTGCAAAAAATTTAAAGCAATGAAGTTTGCGTGTTTCTTCGACAAAGCAAGTTTTGTCAATTGACGTAAGACATTGAAAAAAGCTGTAGAATTTCTATAACTACCTTAAAAGAAAAAAGGACTTTAAGTAGCAGAGTGAAGTAACTCGATTGCAAAGTATTTTAACAGCCAATCCGTTCATTATGAGCTTTCCATTATACTTGAATGCATAGTCTGTCAATTTCATCGCTCGTTAGCAATGAAAGTGATAGATTTGCGTGAGCGACAAGGCGCGCGGGAAGTGCTGGGCCCATGACTGCGCGCTCACGAGTGATCGTGCGTGTCCTGTTGAAAAACCTTCATCTAGGTGGAAAGCTGAAACTTTACAGCTTATTTTCCAATTCTTTTGCTTGCTCATTGACCAAACCACTAATTAAATTCTACATTCTAATTGGCTAACTTTAGACGGAAGAGATTCACTGCTCATTTCATGATGCAGCCAATGTCCCAACAAAGCAGAAGAGATAAGCGGCGATACCGTGCTCCTACGCAGAATTCCTTCTCTATCATGAACGTAAAGCAGGGAAATTCTTTGAAATAGCGAATGGTAACGTTCAATTTGGAGCTATAAGAGAATAGGTTTCTTAAAAAAGTGTTTTTCTAAGGGCCTGTTCATATGGAGAAAGTTTCCCCGGCATTTTCCCGATGAAGTGGGAATCTTGGTGGTCAGCCGAGATCTAGAGTCACATATCTAAAGCACATGATATCACACAAGCGATTACATGAGGAAAAAATTTTTTCACGGCTAGCCGAGATCTCAGCAAAATACTACCGGGATCTCGCCGAGCCGAGGAAATATTTTTCCGTATGAGAAAATTTCCCTGGCTAAGCGGGAAAATTATCTTTGTTTGCATAGGTCACGTGGTCATAGTTTCCCCGGCAAAGGGAGAAGTCTCCATGTGACAGGTTATAAGTTATTTCCTTGGCTGACGGAGATTCTAGCTATAATAATGAATAGTAATAAATAAATGTTTTTTTAAGCTGACTTCCAGTCTAGCTAATTAGTTTGCTAATTAATTCCAACTAAAACTTAAACACAGGCAAATACGTTAGATGAAAGAAAGATATTACATGTTAATGATAACTAATTTAAAAGTATAAAATCTATCAACAAAAATATCATTAAAATCACAAAACCCTAAATTTTCAACAAATCTTTTACAAAATCCACAGTTGCGAACAGATTTATGGTCTTTAATGCTTCTTTTGAAGCTATTCAATGTCTGGGACTGATGACTGGTATAATGGAATGGATCTATGAAAGTTAATAGGGGTAGTCTTCATGGACCTCAAAAAGGCTTTCGACACTATCGACCATGATATCCTTAGCCAATAGCTGGAATACTATGGTATTTAAGGTCGGGATTTAGCGTGGTTTAAATCCTATCTCTCCAATCGTAAGCAGTTTACTAGAGTTAATGGTGTTGACTCTTCAATCCAGAAAGTGAACATTGGTGTACCTCAGGGCTCATGTCTTGGACCTCTTTTATTTCTTATTGCATCAATGATCTACCAAGGGCTGTCCAAAATTCCAGGATGTCCATGTTTGCTGATGATACGTGCCTTTACCACCATTCTAGCAATATCTCTCTGCTAAATGACGCCATCAACGAAGACCTTACGCATGTTGATAACTGGTTAAAAGGTAACAAGCTTTAACTTAATGTCATGAAAGCGCATTCCATGCATATTTCCACAAAACCTACGCTAAAAGCCCTAAAAACCAAAAACGAATCTTTAAGGTTAAAGATTTAGGTAGATGAACGTGAAATTGTTCAAGAAACTAAATATCTTGGTGTTCAGAAAGATGATCCCCTGAATTGGAAGGAGCATATTAAGGTAACTTCGTCCAAGGTTTCAAAAGCAGTTGGGTTTTTAGGGTACGCTAATCCCTTTCTACCAGAAGAGACACTTAGGACCTTATACACAGGGATTATTGAACCACATTTTTGCTACTGTTGTTTAGTCTGTGGGTGTTCTTGTATCACTGTGGTCGTCTGTGGGTGTTCTTGTATCACTGTGGTCAAGGGCGGATCTACGGGGGGGCCGGGGGGGCCATGGCCCCCCAAACGGTATGATTTCACACCGAGAGAATTTGAATTAAAAAGACAACCAATACATAAATTAAACATGTAAATGAATAAGATAAAAGTTTTTGCATAACAAGAAACTAGTTGCATATCAAACTAACAAACCAAATTCTCACTCACATTGCATTACATGTAAGGAAACACTATCTGCGAATATCAACACCTGAGAGCCTGAAAAACATGTATTTCATCAAGCAATCAGAGTGATTCAATTTTGCCGAGGGAATTTTACATTCAAAATTTACCTTGAATGTTATCGGAGATTTTGCCCTTGAAACGAAATGCTACATGCGAGCTCGTTTTAGTATGAGAGACAGGGACGCACATTAGGGGGTGTGAGGGGGTGTCACACCCCCACTATTTCCAACACATGCAAAACTTATCCCTATTACTACTCAGTTGGGCCTGCTATGCTGCGATGAATCTTTGGTGACTGCCCGTTTTGGAAACTTACCGTTCAAACCATAGGCGCCGAATACGCGGGGACGCAAATCCAATCATTTAAATTGTTTCAAAAACAGAACAAATAGCAGTGAAATTGCATTGTTTTTGAGAAAACCTCGAAACGGCCAGATTTTTTAAAAGATTTTTAAACTATAACGCATTTGCACCCCTGCCTTTTTGGTTCTATTTGGAAGAGTTCAGCCTCCCCCCTGGCAACTTCTTGATGCCAAAAATTATTTCAGGGAATGCAAAATAATGCAGATACATTTTCTCAATTTGCTCATTTTCAAATTTTGTCACGTTTTGCCACCCTGGCTAAACTTCACGCAACTTCACTAACCAATGTTGAAAATGTTTAGTGAAATGTTTAGTCGTTTTGCCAGGGCTTTAGAGGCCGGTTTCTTATGCCGGTTTCTTGAACACACGAATGATAATGTCATACACGAGCTCTGATGCGTCATAGTTCCTCTACCTCGTCATGCGCGAAAGATGCTGACCACCAACGGTGGCACAGTTGTCACTTGCATTATAAAACATCCCCTGTCAATATAATTATTTTGTTACTTCGCTTGGATGTTAGTCTCAGTAATGAAGTTTTTTAATTTTCTAGTGTTCTGAGAGTGGATAAACCTTCTTATGAAATTTGTTGGTAGAAAAGGGGCGTTGCCCACGTTCTGTGAGACTTTGAAGGGCGTGTCTACGAAAATTTTCCAGGCCACCTTTTCCTTCGTAAATGGCCCTCCCCAAACTCAAACCCTGGATCCGCCCCTGACTGTGGTTACTCAGTTGCAACAGTTGCAGAACCGTGCTGCCCGAATTGTAACTGGTAGTAGCTTTGACACCTCTTGCCAGTGGCTTATTAAAGAACTTGGCTGGAAGACCAAAGATCAGCTAATCACTAGTGAGACTAATATCATGGTTTACAAATCACTCCATGAATTAACCCCTCAATATATGAGTAACCTGTTCACCAGAGCATCTCAGCTAACCTCAAGGTGCTTAAGAAGCACACTAATTGATTTGAGACTACTTAAGGTGGCAGTATACCGTTAACTAACATTATACTATCTAAAATTCAAATAAACAGAAAATTTGTATTATACAAGCCTATTACTTGAAACTTTTAGGGAATAGGGATCAGTGTGTTGTCTTTTCAAATCTGCTACTCCCTTGCTAATGTAATGGAGTG
>WIPJ01000963.1:352461-369831 GCA_018155075.1 Cassiopea andromeda
AAATTGCTTATGAACGTTTGAATCGTGTTTAATCCACCAAAGTGCAATTTGCGAATCAGACCAACAAAACACACGAGTGATTTGAATAGTTTTCATTAGCGCTTTATTCACCGACGTAACAAGCCTGGCTAGAAGTAATGTCGTCATTAATTCTAAGCGTGGAATAGTGTGAGCTTTTGATGGAGCAATTCTTGTTTTGGAAGCAATCAAACGCACGACAACGCGACTACCTGTTACAATGCGTAGATAAGCACAGGCTCCAAAGCTATTACACTGGCATCAGGAAAGCCGTGTATTTCAAGAAATTCAACATTGGCTTCATTAATTAAGCATCTATCTAATTCAATTTCCTGAACCACAACGATGCATGCAATATTTCTTAAAAGCGGGAGGCTATCTCGATAAGTAATTTGTCATCCCAACTTATTTTGCTCTTACAAATCTCTTGAAATAATTGTTTCAGAGGAACGATTATAGGCGCCAGTAAACCGTGCGGGTCATAAAATCACGCGATTGTACTGATAACGACTCGTTCATGTTATTGTCTCCTTCACAGCGACCTCGTTGTTGTTGAAGTTGTTTACTTTATTTTGAGTAGGCTGTTGTACTTGGCTTTTTCAGCTAATTTAGGCCTACTATGCATGCTGCGACCTCGTTGAACGAAGCGAAACTTATTAAACACTTGTCCATGTCTTTATCTCATGGAATACCCAATACTTTCAGATTCTTATTGTCACGAACAACATGATTAGGTACTTGCTTTGTATTCTCAAAGGATAGTACATTCTCGTTCTCAGAAACGTCTTGATTAAGCTTATACGTTTGTTCTTCTTTTTCAATTATATCTAAAAGGCCTGCCTTGTTCATTGCGAATTTGCGAAAATTAAAGCCTCCAAAAGGAAATGTTTTTTCAATTGTTCATACATTTCAAATCTCTCATTCTCAGTTTGAAACGAAGATGTGAAATCGTCAACGTAAATAGAAGAAACAACAGTATCAGCAAAAATACGATCAGAGTCTACTGTCGATTCTAAATGATGACGAATCGTCGCGTTTGAAATATAAGGCGAGCAAGTTAAACCAAATACCAATAAAGTGAAGCGCATGGTAATAATATCAAGATTTTCAGTGCTGCTATCTTTTACCCATAAAAAACGTAAAAGATCGCGTTGTGTAGGGTTAATACAAATATTTAAAAATGCTTTTTCAATGTCAATGATCAATGCAACCTTTTGAAGGTAATGTAACAATTGCATCTGATGACATACAGAGAATGATAGATAATGCAAGTCAGGAGGTGCTAAATCTCTCTGAGTGGATGAGAATTAATAAACTCAGTCCGAACCTTCAAAAAACCGAATTTATGATCCTCCCTGAGAGCCTGGTGCTTAATAACCATGATATAAAAGAGTAACGCAAACAAGGATTGATTGTTGATGAAAACCTTTCGTGGGAAGCACAATTCAACCGTACATTGGACAAAATTAACTTTGGGATTTGGGCCTTAAAGAGATTGAAAAATATACTACCTCAGTCACAGCTTTCCATTGTCTATTATGCATTAGTTGAAAGTCAATTACGCTATGGTGGTGTTGTTTGGGTAGTTTGTCGAGAACAAAACTGGCTGCCCTTCAGAGACTACAAACACGGGCTCTCAAAATAATCAGGAACGCCAAAATTAAAGATACTTGGTCATGTCCTGGGGTGAATGTAGAAAACATAACTTGCTTTGATAGGAATGTTATTTCCTACAAAATCATACACAAACTTTGCCCTAATAGCTTCCTAGAAAAGTATAAACCAATATCTAGTTTCTCATCCTACAATACAAGAAATAGCCAAAATCTCCAAATCCCTAAACATAGGACTGAGCGCTATAAAAAGCTTTCATTACTCAGCTCTTAAGGAATGGAATAATATACCTAGAGACATACATGAGTTGCCAACAATAAATACTTTCAACAGGCAACTGAAACTGTATATGAAGAGCAAAATATAACTAAACATAACCCCCTGGAAGAGCAGCTCCATGCTAAATAGGTTTTGTTGTTACTGTTCAATTTTAATAGCTACTTTTCGTTATAAATAACTTAGTTCATAGATTGTTTTTTCTTTTTTTCTGTAATTATGCTGAAGAGTTTTGTGTATGAAGCTTGAATATGAACTTGAATATGAATATGAAGGCGAAAACGAAGCAAGATATCAAACAAGATCGGCCAAAGATTTGTTTCAGGCTCTGAACAGTCTTTCATGCTTACTTCATTGTTTACCTTACAACTAGCGTCGTATACAATTCTTAGTTCGTAGTTTCACTTTTTTGACGTACAACCCCGCAATGCGGGATGTAATGTATCTTTGCTAAGGCTACCGGTTGATCACAATCCTCTTCAACAACTTCCACTACCTCTGACTCTATCTGTTCCTTTATAGCCTCATCATACAGTTCAAGAATCGTACAGTTCAAGAATCGTAGGGTTCTTGCGTAAACGAGAAATTTGCGAAATTAGTCTATTTTGCGATACTCCAAAGTTATGGGAAGAATAGTGTGACTGTCTTTAAATGGTAACGAAACATCGTATCTGTTTTCAACAAAGTCGATTTTGCCTTTCATCAAACTGTCTTGTACTAAACTTTCTGCTTGTTGTTCCTTAATTCCTAAAGTATCGTAATCTCAAAATCTATGCAACTGGCGATTTAAATTAGCATCAGTTTCATCTGCGAAAGTCGATTCCATCTTTAATACGTGAGAGATTATGATGTTCGATGAAAATTCCCTTGAACTATAAACAGTGATTGGACCACTTAACACATACCGGAAACGTGATAGCGTGGTAACAGGATCAATTCCTGTCTCCCCCCCCCCGAATTACAGAATCCAACATAAAAGACCAAAAGAAGTCGGCTCCAATCAACAAATGTATTTCAATATCTGAAACATCGTAATTCTGATCTGCTAAATGTAGATTTTGTAAATGGGGGTGCGTGTTTTGAGCAAACTGAATAACTTGATTTGACAGTGGACTGCATATAACATCAACAACATAAACAAATACATAAATAGTCATATTATCGTCTCCTCGAACAGCTAGTTGTACCAAATTGCATTTCTTTAAGGTACCCTTATCATTACCAAACTTTTTTATCAGTACTTTGTCCGTTCTAATCGTAGGGAGTTGAAGTTTATCGCGTAACACCCTAGTGATGTAAGTTTTCTGAGACCCAGAGTCTAAGATTAACCTTATTCTAGGCGTATTACTGGCATTATCTACTCTATGTACGACAGCTTGGGCGGTTTGCAACAACACTGAGTTTTTGGTAGGGTCATGAGAAATATAAAGATTCGTACTGCGTCATTACCATTTGATTCACTAGGCGGCAGTGCAGCGCTGTTGGAATGCGTTTCGCGCGGTGAGTGCGTTACCTCATGAGCACGTATTCGAAAAGATGTTGAATTGCAAATAGACGAATGATGTCTACCACTGCAATGATAGCACTTTATGTTACCGTTGCAATTTCTTACAAAATGACCATCCTTCAAACATACGAAGCATCTTTTATTTTCTCTAAGAATATTTTTCCTCGTTCGCGGATCTGTCACAGCAGTACAGCTAGTTGAATAATGCCTTTTGTCGCAAAGCAAGTAATTTGGAATATTTCTTCGATCTTGGTTTTGGCTCCTATTTCTCCTATCTCTTTTCACCATCAAAGTAGCTACTGTAGGTTGACATGGCATTGGTCGATGAAATTTCTCCTTTCCTTCTGTGGGCGGCACTTTTCCATCAACAGGTGCGAGAGTGCACTTCTCATGAAGCGATGATTCTTCACTCAGTTCTTTCAGCAGTGCTTCTAGACTCCATTCCTCTGTCATTTTCCTGCTCACAATTAATCGTAGCTCCTGCGGGATCTTGGACATGATGACTGGGGTGATAAATGTGCTATAGCCATTTGTATCAACTCCAAAACTTTTAAAACTGCGTGCAGTGGCTTCTGTCTTATCATATAAATTTCTCAGTTTCCTTAGCTCTGTATTCGATGCAATTTTCGGTAGTTCCATTAAAATTTCCATGTGTCGTAAGATAACTATCCGCTTATCCCCGAAACGTTTTTCAAGTAAATCTACTGCTTCACCGTACGACGAATTTGTCAGCGGAAACCCAGATAATGTATCTGCGGCTATGCCGACGAGCGATTGTGTCAAATACTGCAGTTTATCAACATTTGCTAGCACGGCATTCTCGTGAATACTTGATCTAAAACTGTCCTAAAATGGCTGCCAATTGGTTGGTTCTCCATCAAATGGTACCAATGATAACTTTGGCAGCTTTACTTTTCCTACTATGTTCAAATTTGGCGCTGTGTTAACGACTGTCGGAGGGGCTTGTATTGCGCAAAATGACTTCATAACAAAAATGACTTCATCAATTTTTTCAGCAAATTCTGCAGTTTCTAGCAATTCTTTCTTCATTGGTTCTTCATCATCGGCGATTTCGATAATTTCGTTAGTAAGTTTCTTGATCTCATCAAATCCTAGAGTAAGTGTACCCTTGACTGCTTCAAACTTTGGTTTGAGTTCACGCGTCACTGCGGTTCCATCTGCGGGTAATAAGTTCTTCGCTTTCATGATCGTTTGGCGAACAACCGACTTATGTCCACCTCGAGTTTTATTTGTCTTCTTTGCCATCTCTGTCATGATTCCCGGGTCACGGTACCATGTTAAATATTACGCTAGGTAGGGCATACGATTATAGTAAACAACACTATAACACTAGTAGGTTTTTCAATAAACTGTCGATATCCAAATGAGTGATATAGACCCATAAGATGCTTGATATTGTTAATTAAGCTAGCATTCATGGATTTACTTGTTCTGCAACAGATATTGAATTCACAGTTTCTGTCCACCAACAGAATGATCTCTTTCCCCACTAATTCCAGAAATCGTAGAATATGCTCCAATTCATTAACTGTTTCAACAGTGTTAGGTGGAGGTCCATACCAGGGTATTATTATACAAGACTTTGCTTTCGGAGGCGTGATTTTTATACATAATAACTACAAAATCTGAAGTAGGAACGTCATTACGTTGAGCGCAATGCATTGTATTTCGGCAGTAGATACTGTGGTGCATATAGTAGATTTTTTGCTCCTATAATTTTTATGGACACTTTCGTTCTCCCAAGCACAGAGGCCAAGAAATAGCAGGCGTGTTGGGAGATGAGTAGATGTTTTTCTAGACGTGTGTGTGCTGGGTTCGTTGAGATAGAAGTATTTTTTTGTGTGTCTGTCCAGCGGTTTTTCTTTTTAAACTATCTAGTAAGCAAATCCTATTTGGGACAATACCAACTCCACCTCCATTACGATTACTATAAAACCTGGTAAATCTATACCCTTTAATTTCTAGGAGGTCATTAGAATAATTCTGGTCGATTTTTTTGTTTCATTTAGCGCAAGAATGTGTATGCCTTGCTCTTTCAGCAGTAGCTATCATGAAACATCCAAACAAATGGACACAGTGGCGGCTCGTGGTATTTTTCGCTGGGGGGCAAGTCTTTGAAAAATTGGGTGTGGTTGAAATCATCTTAGGTGGCCACACCCCAAAAAATGACATTGGATAGCTTTACCTCCAGATAGTAAAATACACGTTTTCTTTTCAAATAAGAAATAAATTATCTGGCTTCAGCCTGAAAGTTTTAAAATATTTTGTTGAATGCAGCCTGAAATGCTTCTTAAATATAAAGACCTCTGGTGATAAAAAATAACCCAGCTTAGGCAATTTTGATTCAAGAAAAAGGATGTTCAAGTTTTTTGAAGCATGTAATGGATGCTAATTCCATTTTCTTTCTAGTTTTGTAAAACAATTACTTACAAAAACAACTCTTTAAAGTTATTGTTTGAAACCCAGCCTACCTGTTTCTTCACTTTTGCCTACTTTCAGCCTCATGTTTCTTATGGACATGTTTCTCGTAAAAATGAATGTAATCAGAAAAATGATAAGAGACTTTATTGCTTAAATCTGCTTCAAAAATAACAACCATCAAGAGCTATTTTTTTCTCTTCTGCTGTTTAGAAAAATAATCAATTCAGGCAGATAATTTTTTTGTAAAACTATTTTGAAATTGAAAGTATTCATTCTATGAACACTAAATAATACAAAATTGTCTAGAATGATATATTTTTGTCCCAAAAATCCAAAGAGAATCTAGGTGATGTAAGCAGAAACTATCAAATATAATATGTTGGTTTGCAATTTTAAAAAATGCATAGAGGCTCCTGAGCTACTTAAAAAGAAATTTAGCTATTCTATTCTTGAGCTGGGCAGACATATCAATCACATTTTGCTTGAGGTCAATTGAGAGCCAAAGCATTGAGTCGATCCTCAGACATTGTATTTCTCAAGAAAGTTTTAACTCTCTTTAGCAGTAGTGGCTTGTGACATTTTTTCATCAGGGGTAGGGGAAGTGTCCAAAAGTTGGGCATGGTCCAAATATTATGGTGAGCCACCCTCTAAATACTGCCATGACTTTTTCTGACCTAAAGTGGATAAAAAGGGTAGGGGAAGGAGGCATATTGCAATCATCTTGTCTCCTTAAGCATTCATTCTGAGGGTTGTGATGAATAAAAAATTAAAACCTATGCATCTTTCATTATAATACTTTAAAGAGAATGCTGTTCATGAAAGCAGATATTGGAAGTATCAAAGTTTTTTCTACCAATACTTTGATTTTCTTTCAATTTTAGAGGTCTTTGATTCAATAAATGAGGGACTTAGCTCTGATATTTCTAAGTTGTGAAACACATCAATTACATTTTGGTTGAGGCCTGATCTAAAGCAATTTTGGCTAAATTACAAGTTAGACTGGATCTTACAAGTTGGGGGTAATGGAACTGCCTTATGCCATAGAGGAATTTGAATGTACAAAGAATCAAGGAAAAGAAATTATTCACAGTATTTTCTACACCTAAAAAACTTGAAAAGAATCACTCTCAAAAGGTGGTTGAACTAAGATATCCAATGAATTCAACCCTGAGAAATCTTGTTATAATACACCATCAAAAACTTCAATATCGCAGATATTTCCTCTCAAAGAATTCAAGCATAAATTAAGAATGCTATCCAAACAGCTAACCAACTTGATGGATATAGATATTACATCATCTTGTGGCATGCTGCAAACTAACTGAAACCGTTTAAAAACCTTCCAGACAAAATATTCCTGAACACTAAAATATTCTGAAAATGATGTGATAAATGAAATTTTTATCTGCAATTAGTCCCAACAAAGTTAAGTTAGAAAATCAAACGATGCACCCCCAAATTACAAACTTCGCCGTGAATTGCTGAGTACTGCCATCTAGAAAGCACCATATAACTTGATGTAGTCAATCGCCATTGATTGCTTATGGGAACTGTCTTAATACAAGATCCTGTTGCAAGACCCGGGCTATTAGGGCCTAGATGCTTCTCATCCAATATTTATTTTAATGAAACAGGCGAAGAACTTTAACTACCTTCAACAACTCAGATTACAGTATTGACCAGTGAGTTCAGTGATCAGCAAGTATTACTGAAGATTGCGAGTAGTTTAATTGAGATCTTTCGCGCTAGTATGCTAGGAGAGAACGTCCCTTGTATGTTTACAATTCAGAGCTGTTGTGGTCGTTGTTGTTGTTGTTGTCCCGGAGAGGGCAAAATGTTTCTTGCACAAATTTCGTCAATTTCAGCCAATCGGCTACTTCTTGTTTCGGCAGTGCGTTTTTTATCCTTGCTATTGCGCATGTCAGGTAGCCAATTCCAAGGGCAGACTCTAGTTTGGCCAGACAATGACATCAGTTTTTAAATGCTTACGTACGAGGCTCAATGGGCTCAAGCCAACTCAATAAGTAATCAAATCTCGCGCCCCTAAATGCCTGGTGAAACATGCTAGGATATAACATTTTACATTTTTCTCACTGTTATAGCTTAATTGCACGGTGTTTTCTTTTTATTTATTTTTCGGTGGGGGCATTGCCCATAATGCTCTTTAGCACGAGTGGCCACTGAGTATACAGTAGCAAAACCATAGTCACAAGAATACACTAGTCTGGAAGCGAACAATAGCCTATTCTTTTAACTTCACAATGTTGGTTAAGCAACAACAACAATCTGAGAGTGCATTTCACAGAATTTGGGCTGTTAACTTTACTGAACAATTTTTTCAATTAGTGTTTTTGATCAAAATAGGCCGTGAGAATTTTTTCGGAATTTTCGATGAAAATGGCTTGAAACAAGATACTGGACTTTTTGATCAAACAAGAGACATTGAAACTGATGTAGCTTTATTTTGTGGCCGTTTGCTTTCAACCATTGAGTCAATGATGGCCTAAATAAACCTACTCTTCATTTTGCACTCGCACCTCAGTCACAGTCTTACAATCGTTCTTTTAGCAGTTTCATCAACGAAACTTTATGACAAAGCGCAGTGCTTTTACCTTTTCTAGTAGTAAGTTGCAGAAGAAGTGGAAAACTCTGACTGATTGTCTCTGTACATAAACGCAAATCATCCTGTCTCTTGATATCAGAAGTCATTTCATGCGAAATCTGACATTCATCAGCAGCAACTTTGTATTGCAATAAGGAAAGCTGCTCAAAAACTTGAAATAAATGACGTTTTTCAGATTATCTGCAAAGTACGTACAATAGGTTTGATAGATTAGGGGAGGCATGTCAGATCTCTTTGGGAGAGTTCAACCATGCTTCTCGGCCAATTTTTAGCAAAATTAATGCATCAATTTAGCAAGAAAATTATTTCTCAAATTTGCACTTAATGAAACAAATTTGTTGCAGATAGAGTGAGTAAACATTTTCTCTAACATATCTCTGTGGAAATTCCGATTTTGGTTAGTGTTGCTGCAATAATTGTCAAGGTATCAATTTACAGATGAGCCCCAAGCATTGACTGGCATTAACATCGGAGAACTTTGGAAGTTCAGCACCATTGAAAGCAAAATTATGCGCATTGGTGTTTGTGCTTCCTTAGAGTTGAGTAAAAGTTCCAACTTTTCTATTTTTCAGCTTAAATCACTTATTCATTGTTGGCAGGTAACATTATTTTGCAAAATATTTCAAGGTGAACTACAAAAGAAAACAATAACTGCCAAAGAAGTAGTCATTGCGAATTGGAGGAAAGCAAAACATTCATTAGGAAGCTTAACAAACTACTGACCTATATAGGAGTTACAAGATTAATTTTGTATTTTAACAAATTTTGTATTGGTCTGTATTCATTGTGTTTCATAGCATACAGACTTGATTGAAATCAACATTGCTGCCTAAGAAATAGTTTGGGGATTGACATAATGAAACCATATCCAAACTGAACTCTTCTAACTCTAGACCCTGAGAGAAATTCTCCCTATCCACTTATTGCACTTGACAATAAAACTATGATGTCCTCTCAATGGTACTGCTCTCTACTTCTCTACTTCAGGGGATGCTCTCTCTCTCTCTCTCTCTCTCTCTCTCGCTTTCTCTCTCTCCTTGATTAGCTTTGTAACTATTGAGAGAGTTCCTCCTCCAAATATTTTCCTCCACACAATTTAATGTATTTTGATGTTCCTGTTAAGAACATGAATTTTTTGTATTATTCTCTGTTAGTGAATCTTAAATATTTAGATATTTATTATTTTAAATTGTTCTTGTAGTTCTCATTAAATTGTATGCAGTGAATTTGAAATAAACTGAACCTGAATGAAATAGTAAATATAAGGGATAGATTTAAAAGATGATTATGGAAGGGTGTTAGGATTATTGAGGTGTTAGTCCCACGCCCTTCAAATGCAAAGGTGCAAATTTCCTGTCTTTGCTTTCAAAATTTAAAACACATGGGAAGACCTGAGAAATAAAGTTCAATATAGGCACCTTTAAAAAAGTCGGACAGCCCTGCTCTATAATAATTTTTCCTAAAATTATACTCTTCATATTGCGTAAAAGAGTCCTTTACGTTTGCTGACTTTATCCAAAACTGTAATCTTGAACCAGCCAAATCATCTCTATGCTCTTTTGACATCAGCAGTCTGTTCACAAACGTCCCATTGGATAAAACCATAGAGATTCGTGCTTTGCTCTGTATCGAGGTCACCTTGATTGCCCGCCACTCCCTGAGGACACATTTTGGGAAATGAGGCTAATTGCTACACATTTTAGTTTCAACAACCAGATGTATAAACAGTTAGACGGTGTGGCAATGGGTAGCCTCTTGGGTCCGGTATTAGCAAACATCTTTGTTGGCTTTCCTTACAGTAGACTTTTTGACAACACCGCAAAACTAGGTGTCTACTTTCGATATGTGGACGATAGTTTTGTCATCTTTGATTCCGAGCTGAATTGTGACCATTTTCAAGAAAAATTAAACTTGCTACATCCAGCTTTAAAATTCACAATAGAGAAAGTGCAAAACAACTCCTTGAATTTTCTAGATGTTTTGGTAGAGAAAGAGGGCACTTGATTTCTTACCAGCATTTACAGTACATCAACGTTTACTGGGAAATACATCCGTTGGAATTCCTTTAGCCCAAAGACAAGAAAGATTAGCCTTATTAAAACTTTAGTTCACAGGGCACTTTTGATTTGCTCTAAAACTAAATTAAGCCCAGAGCTCGACAAAATAGAACAACTGCTCATCAAAAACCAATATCCAGCAGATGTTCTACTTTCTTGCATCAACCAAAAATTAGCCAACTTTGCAGCAAAAAAACATTTGGTTGAAAGACGTTCCCGGTATACCTAAAATTGCCTTGGATTGGTAACGTTTCATCAAAGTTTGAAAATCAAATTAGTAAAGCCATTACATCTTGTTACTGTGCCGTGAAGCCCCGTGTGGTTTACAACCATAGGTTTACAACACTAGAGTTATGCTACCATCTGCTAAAAAAGATTGTGTTCCTAATACTCAAAAAAGTTGTTTTGTTTATGAATTTTCGTGCCGATGTGAAGCTCGGTACGTAGGACGCACTACGCAGAGACTAGAAGACAGAATAAAACAGCATGTCCCCACGAGCACGAGGAAGAAAAGTTATGCCGCAAGAGAGCAGGAACCTCATATATGTAAAACAACAAGCCTAAAATTAATTGTGAGTCGGCCATAGGACAATACCTTATTGCAAATCCAGAATGTGCCAAAACATATACAGACGACAATTTTCGGATCACTGGGCAAGCAAGATCATCTTTTCATTTAAGTGTTTGGGAATCTGTTTACATCAAGACTCAAAACCCAGTCTTGTGTAGACAGAAAGAGTTTGTTTTCTTATTGGGACTCTTCAAGTAAACAATGTTAATAGGTCCTAATTGGTCACACTTGGGGCCAATTAGATGCATCCTATAACATGTAACCGCATCTGGATATACACACGCTTTTTATAATAAAATCATTATTTTGCCTGAGCCTCAATTTTCTTAACATATCCCGAAATTGAGCCTGAGATTTTCTTACATTTTTCTTAACTTTTACTGAAATAAACTGGCTAGAGTGGTTTGCACTTTCGTTAATAATATTGTAGACTTGAATTGGAATTCCATCTTTAGCATTTTGAATGCAATAACGACGAAATATCGCTTTTGGCCTATAAAAACACTTACTTTTGGAATGTGAGCCTCGTTATTTTCTTACGATTTTCTTAAGACTTTGATGATTTGAGCCTCATTTCCTTATAAACTTATTTCTTATAAAAAAACGTGTATTTCGATTAACCTTTAGGTCACTATCCGACGTTTTCATACTCTGATGAGTATCGGACGAAAAAAGCTTTTAGTATGTGAAAAGAATGTTTCCCCTTTTTCGTATCATGAAACATCCAAACAAGCGGACAGTAGCTAAACTGGGAAACAACGATAAGCCAGTCCCTGACGGTTCGCCACTGGTATGCCTTCTATGACCTAAACCTGAAACTGGCCCACCTTTAAAAAAGTCGGACAGCCCTGTTCTATAATAATATTTCTGAAACGTTCCTTCCAGGTAACGATGAACGGAGATGAAACAATTGTCCCGAAGCATAATGACTCAGAGTATTGCGAGCTGCGGAGGCGAATCACTTTGGTTAAAAGAAAACTAGGAGGGTTGGGCTTTCTCATTCATCGGAATTTCAACGCAGTTCCAGCAATTTCCAACGTTGTTAAAGGAGGGGAAGCAGAAGCAAGAGGAGTTCAAGTTGGCTATGTTATAGAAACAGGGGGACTATCATATAACCAGATCGTCGATAAACTTGCAAGAGCAACGGTTGGAAAACCAATTACAATAAGCTTTAGAATTATTGTTACAGAGGAAGCCAGTACAAGGGCTGAAAATATGGAAGTAGCTCATGTGAGAAGTGTAGAGAATGGCACAAGCAAAATCCCAACAGATGGAGTTACTATGAATGGACAGCAGACAAACGGAGAGCATTCATTATCAGAGGTTGAATGCAACCAAGGAAAACATGAAAAGAAGTTTGTCAAGTTGCAGAACTGGATCAACAACTCAGAAATGATCGACACATTGCATACAAGAACAGAAGTAAGTGATTATCTACAAAATGTTATATTTGCGTAGAATTGAAGATGTAATACTCTCGTTAATTACTTCCCCTCGAGGAGTACCTCTTTTAGGGGAGGGGTGGCTCGACCTTCTTTTTAGGGAAGAGGGTGGCTCGACCTTCTTTTTACGGAAGAGGGTGGCTCGATCTAAAGCAGTGGTTTTCAACTTTCTGCTGGAGTGGTACTCCAAGGAAACATCCCAATGGCTCGAGGAACCCCGGTTCAGATATCTGCAAAGGCGAATCAAAATTGCCGCCGATCATAGCATTTATGTAACTTCTGGGGAACCCCTAGACTAGCGGTTTTCCGAAAAAGACTTTTTACTGGAGCGGAACGCCATGGAAACATTCCAGTGGCTCTAGGACCCCAGTTCAAATGTCTGCACAGGAGGAGAATTAAAAGCACTGTCGATCATAGCATTTGTGTTTCTTCTTACGGAACCCCTAGACTATGCTGGTGGAGCCCTAGGGTTACACGGAACCCTGGCTGAAACCCACTGACCAAGACTGTACTTGCGGAACACTAGACTACTTGCGGAACACTAGACTGTACTTGCGGAACACTAGACTGTACTTGCGGAACCCTAGATTGTATTGGCGGAGCCCTAGACTGTACTGGCGGATTCCGGTGAAGCGTTCATAATGCATGAACGCAATAATGCATTCAAGCATCAAATAATGGAAATGAAGACCTTTGTCACTGAATTGCACAACTGCCTTGGAATAACAACAAACCGCAATATCTACTTAGGTGTATTTTTATGTTAATTTCACATTGTCTGCATTTTCATTTTGGCATAGACAGAATCTTATTGTCTTGCTTCAAAAGTGGAAAACGCTATTGACTACTTCATTATTCCTTTCATTTCATTTGTGATTCTTTAGACATGATATCTCTCAAATGCTGAGATCTGTTTTCCAGGGGAAAATGCTGAAAACTCACACAGAAAATTTATAATAATATTTTCGATCTTATTGATGAATGAGAAATTACATTACAATGGTAGAACTCGCTTATAAAAGTAATCAACAGCAGGGATGGTGCCAAGGGAGGAGAAGGAGAGCTATAGCTCCGCATGGGAACATGCTAGCCAGGGGTGATTTCTAAAAATTTTAACAAGGGGGACTCTAGGTGCAATGTCAGAAAATGGGTGTGGCCCATTTGCAGCCACACCCGTAGTTTTGAAGATGGAGATATAATAATCTCTCAATAGCCATTTAGTAGTGAGGAAATCCATCTTAGAAATACCATACAAAACATTGGAAGCAAGATCAATGCGCTTTCAAAAGCAAGATTGATACAGAAATTTGGAGGGCTGAGCCCCCTCAATATGAACAATAATTTTAACAAGGGCGGCTCCGCCCCTTGAGCCCCTAGAAATCACCCCTGATGCTAGCCCCCTGACGGAAGGTGAAAAGTAATGTTTTCGGAGATTTTTAGCATTTATCGTACCCTGAAAACCATATCTTAGCCCCCTCGTCGTAAGAGTCAGCCCCCGTTGAAAACTTCCTGGCGCCACCCCCGATCTATAGGTTCGACTATTCGACTATTCGAGCAGCTACAACAAAATAGAGCAAAGAAGACAAATAGAAAGTAAAGAAATGAGGTAGGAAATCATCGTAGAAATAAAAACGGGAACAATCCTGGATTGCTGCTATTCTAACCATACTATGTTGGAATGACAGTAGCCCTGGTGTTTAAACAATTGTGATGATATATCGTACCCAGAGGGTCTCTAATACTATTCATCGTGTAGGTAACAAACGCAAAGAATGAAATTCATACACGGTGATGTCCATATTTCACTCACTGACTAAACAGTTCATGCTTCATAATTATATGTCTATCAACGTGATATGACCACAAGGTGATCAATATTCTACAGCTGGATTGTTCCAATCCACTTGGGTCAATATTCTACACCTGGAAGTTTTCATTTTACGACAAAAAAGTTATACGTAGTTCGGATGGCAATAGTGGTGATCTTCCGAATTATGACTTAAAAATTCAACTTGACAATTTCTTTCTACTCTACAAGCAGAGGAGGATCGAAGGGGACGGAGGCCATGCCCTCCCAAGCGGCAATACTTCCTAAAGCAAACAATAGTGTTAAGAATCTTCTCACATGAAGAATACGATAAAGGTCCCCCCGAAGTCCAGCTCTGGAGCGAATTCCAAACCATGCCCCCCGTATCAAAGGTAAAAGTGAATGTTTTTATGCATTTCATGCCTGGGGATCATAGAAATGCATAGGAATTCCCCGCTAATGTCATTTGCTGTTGACTGGCAATACATGGCTCGATTGATTGGCTCCTGCTGGGACTTCGCCTATTTTCAACAAAACTAATAACGCCACTTCAATAAGGCATTTCATTTGCACAGTAGACAATCTAATCAAGAATAATTTTCCATGCCGCACTCCAGAATGGACCTTTGAACGTTCTTTGAACGACCTTTGAACGTTCTCGTTATTGACTAATCTTTGTAAAGATTTCTAGTCCCACAGGGAGAACAAAGCGAGCTTGCAATGTCAACAGCAATTGACGTCGAATAGCATTTGTCAAAAAAGCAGCAAAACAGCCGCAAATTTCTTTTGTGTATACTGAGGGCGAATATGCACGCAAGCCTTAAGCCCTATTCACACGATACCGGATTCATTATCACCTTGGATTCTTGAACTAATACGTTGTCAAATTTTCGTCTGTTCACACGATATCGGATTCACTTTCCTCCACTGGTCACACGAACACACTCCTCTTCGTATCGTGTTGCTGCTGGTTTTGTATGAAAGAGCTTTTTGTAGCAATGATGACAGCTTGAGGAATGTTGAAATGTTGTGACTTCGAAAAACAAAGCCGTCTGCATGTCAGAGAGAGCTTCCGGAGTGATAATGCATCAGATTCATCTGTTCACACGAGCACTAATGTAATCCGATGCATTTGGTAATCCGGTGTACCCCACTTTCACAGCGTAGTGATTTGACTCCGGAAAAGAGGTGCGGAGTGACACGGATTCCATCGGAGCCGTGTGAACAAAAGGGCTATCTGAGGCAAATATGAATATACTATGTAGCGTATCCGGTATCTTGTGAGCAGGCCCTTATAATGTCCTTAAACGATGCAGTGCTGCACTGGAGGTTGTGAATTCCTGACAGTCTATCCTTATTTTGTCCATCAAACTTGCAGATCTTTCCATTTTCTACCGCTATTTTCACGGAAATTGCTCTCAGGAAATCAAGAATATTATTCCTGATCCAGTGAGCGTGTTCGAACCACCAGAAGCTCTACCTATTCACACCCTTTCCAAGTTACACTACCTAATCCACGAACGCTATCTCACAAATCATCTTTCATTCCAAGAACTTCTCAACTGTGGAACTCGTTGCCATCCACTACTTTCCCTGAATCCTACAATTTGTCATCTTTTAAATCTAACATCAACAAACTTGATCTCGTCTCCCTTTCTACTTAAACTTCCCCTCATTTTCTCAGTTTTTCCTTTGTCGGGGCTTTGTTATAGGCCCTACGGCCTTTCCCCGACATTACTTACTAAAAAAAACAAGACAAAAATGTTAGCATCACAAGTCCATGCTTCTGAACAGAGATGGCGGATGACGTAATGAGAAGCATGGAAGTGCTCCATGCCAGAAGCCAATTCTAATTCTTGATCATAGACTTTACTGGGAAAACAATGCTGCCTTAAAATCAGGGAAGCTGGATTGCTGCCCTTATTTAGCCTGTTTTCCACCATGCAAAATATGTCGCGCGATGCGAAATTTTTCAAAGTTACGCTGCTCAAAGGGATTGAGATACGCATTTGTAACTTCGAAAAATTTCGTATCGCGCGAAAGATTTCGCCTAGTGGAAAACAGGCTTTACGTGTGGAAAGGATAAAGTAGAACTCGCAAATTGGACCATATACACGTGCAACCAAAGTGCTAATTGCCTTCATATTTAGAAAATTGTCCTCATTTTCCTCCTTCATATTGGCCCTAATCTATTTGACACTAATCTGTTCTTATGGTGTTCATGGCATTGTTCCAGACCAATATGATCATTTGGTCCAATATGACTCCAGCTTCATATTATTCCTGCCCTAGCCATATTGGATCAGGGCCGGACTAGTATTTTCTTTGTGTGCCATATCAGAGTCTGACGTTGGCGACCATGTTCCTAAAACCATTTCTGTCTTGTTCTAGCCGTAGTATTTCCACCGACCTCGTTCCTGCCGCTGTCGCCAGACCTTGAAGAAAATCGTGTCTCTGTCTTCCTCTGCTCCTACATCCCTTCATTCTGCCTTCTAGACTCAGCTTTTCAATCGACTTTTCTCTAATAGTGTGCACGACGACATACCCAGGACGTCGGACTAGTATACGCTCCTGAAATATCGGTCTTGAATCATATTGGTCTGGAAGGTTTAACGAGTTCGAGGCTTTATAAAAGTAGGTACTTTCTACCCAAGGTGCATTCCATGCACTCTGACCCGAAGATCTCCGGCGTGGAGTTAGCTTTTCTGTCGGCGTGGCAGCGTGGATACAGATTCAACTATACTCTTCAGTGTACTGGCGTAATAAAATTCAAACCTCGACGCACAGTTCTTTTGATCTTTGTGCCTCATGCGTACGCCAACCTTCTTTTTTTTAATTATTTTTTTATAATGATATCCCTTCACCATACTTATAAACATAAACTTAATTACATACAATTATGCAAAATCAAAAAAACAAAGAAATAAAGTCGCTGATCTTACCAGGGAGTCGTTCTTTTCAGGGGGCATAGATCAGTTTTCATTGCTCATCAAATGTCTTCTGAAATGGCTTT
>WIPJ01000963.1:371548-391395 GCA_018155075.1 Cassiopea andromeda
AAACAACTCTTAAACGTAAACATGACTAATGTAAGGCTATACTTGAATTAAACATAATAAACAACGATATTAGTGCATATCACAACCACTACTCATACATGATGTGCGTCAGCTGTGTGTGAATGGTTAGTGAATGAATGAAAGAAGAAAAAGAGCGCTGCGAAGGCGTCCGCAAATCACGCAACGTATATGGAAAACCCCGACACCCTATGCGTTTTATTTCGCTATCATTAATCTAAATTTCGCTATCAAAAACAGACTTCGTTCGAGCAAGCTTTGCCGAGAAATAGGAGTTTATCAGCAATAGAAAGTTGACGCACACTATTGAAATTCGGCAAATGTGCCGACAAGCGAAATACTGGGGGTCTGTGGCACCTCTCTTACCTCTAATGGCTACACCCCTGGTAGTGCATGATTCCTGATATGTAGGCACAGGTCTTTGATAGACAACAATTTCCTACTTTCAGTTTTGACTTCTACATCTTTGCACGCGTGTTACAGTTGATTTTGCACGCGTCTTAAGCTCAACATTGTGCCCAGAGCCCCAACAAAAATAAACGCAGCCCTGTAATGATCAATAATACTTAATCGTCTTAGGCCAAAAAGAAATGTTGTGATCTGGAATTACACCCTTTATAGTTTGATTTTACGCTTTTTATAGGGAACCACTTCATGATGAGCCTACATGTAGACAGCCGGAATATTTAAGGAAATGATACTACCAACGGAAAAGAACTTAAGGAACTTCTCAAATTGAAAAATGTTTATAACTGCAAATAATCAAGAATTGGGAAGCCGGTCCCATTCATTTGCAGCCAAACCTCACATAGATATATTCATAAAACTTCATTCCTACCTTATTTGTGCTTTTAGTCTTGTGTTCTTGGTAAAAATTGAAAATTAGATTCATTTTTTTGATGTTTACTTACTTTTGTATCGCTTTTATAGCACTATATGTACAGTGAAAATTAAGGAACTATAAAGGAACTAGTAACTACCAATTTTAGTACTAGAATTTGATAAAAAGACGTAAAAACATAAGGACGTTTCAGAACTAGGCCTTGAGCTAGGTTCCTCAAAAAAGCATGTACGTATTACCACATCAAATTGTTTTCACTGGAGAGTTATATTGGACCAAAGGGCCATTTTGGTCCGGAACGGGACCTATATAAACTAACGGCTTAAGCTTGCATGTCTGCTGGTTTTGTTGATAAGTAAGTGAATTAACATCTTGGTTCACAGCAGGGCCACACTAATGATTTTGGGGCCCCTGGGTGCACTGATGTTGTGAGCCACTCCCACGCATTAGGGTGGCTACTCATATTCTGCAATGAATTTCTGGCAGTTTTCTAGTTTTCTAAGACTTCCTAGGCATCTGCTAGGAATTTTCTAGGAGAACCTGGTTATTTCTTCAGGCTAGTGCAGTTATGTTTAGCATAATTATTTTTTACAAACAGCATGAGCCATTCCAATTGAACGAGGGGCTAGCATAGTGGAGCAGTAGTATAACACTACTAGCTGCCACATAGATTAGAAAAAAATTTTTGGAACCGCTCCCGATAAAGTTTTCATTCATTCATTCATTCATTCATTCATTCATTCATTCATTCATTCATTCATTCATTCATTCATTTCACATTTTTAAGGAGGGTGGTCCTTCAGTAATAACTGATTTACAAGGGGCCCTCCGTCTACACTATAATTTGATAGTTAGCAAAAGCATAATAATTACAAAGTATAAAGCCTAATTACAATGTATAAAAAGCCTAATTACAAATCTTGAAATAACGTGATATACAATTTAAAACAGTTGTGATAATCTGTAAATGCACTGACACAGGCTAAATTAGACACTTACAGGCTTTAATTGAAGTAGTTTGTTTGGCCTCAGTTGAAAGGCCATTCCAACATTTTGCACCTCTGAATGAAAAACATTTTTCTCCGTTACCAGAGCTTTTTAAAGGCAGCCTTAAATCAGTATTTGTATTTCGAAGACTGCATGTGACATTAACGGTGTTTTTAGTAAAAATGTCGCAAATATTCTAATCTACGTGGCAGCTAGCCGGGGTTATACTATTGCTCCACTATAAGACAAAAACTGTGTTCCATTGGGGTAAGTAGCTCAGCTATAAAATTTCAACTGTATTTCGAAGAATCCAGGCATTTCCAGGAGGTTTTTTATTTTCCAGGACTTCACAATTAAGCTACTGCCTTCTTACAGGGATATGCTGATTGGGGGCATGGAGGGCGTCGCACCCCCCCCCAATACTTTAAAATTTGCAAGATAGTTGGTCTAAAGGCATCCATGCTGCAAGAGAGTTGGCAAAAGCATTTTCTGTGGCCTGTTTTTTTAGTAACAATAGTTGGTCAATTGGTCAAAACGCCCCCCTCCCAACAGAAGGTGCATCGGCACAGCACTGCCTTCTTATATGTATGTTTCATAGTCGCAAAACTGATCACAAGGTTAACAGAATTCATGAGCTCTTAAGCCCAGCGCATACTAGCGATTCTGTCTCCAGCAGCGGCGGCCTGACACACTTTACGCCCAGGTGAAGTGAGCCCCAAAAGTTTTAAAATTCCCAGTAATGAGGGCTGCGCCTGGTATTTTCCGACAGGTTTCTGACTCTTCCGAAGAGGGGCTGATACTGAATGTCTGCCAAATCTGGAAGATGGATTTCCCTGGCAATCCTCTGACATTTTCCTAACGAAAATCCATTTTTTCTTGACATGATTCATTGCAAGTGTCACCCAATGGAAGAAAAATTATAGGAGCTGAGTACTTCAATATCACCACCAGGGATGGATGTAAGGAATGACTATTGGAGGGTAGGGGGAGTATAAGCATTTGAAATTCTGAAGTCTACCGAATGGTACAAACAGTGGCTGCCTGGCTAATTCTAACAGATGTGGCCAACAGCATTCATGCAACAGAGCAAAACACTGAAAGTACCTCAGCTGTGGGTAAAAGCTAGCCCCCCCCCGTAAATGTACGAAAAACTTTAAATGTTATCAGATATAAGGTTTTTTGAATTCACACCCTCTATAACATAGGAAAATGCCCTTTTGGCTAGTAGGACAACCATTACATTCATCATTGATCTAGTGTTCCTTCGACCTTTCAACCATATATATTTCGCAGAATAGATAATGGGTCAAGGGTGAAAAATGATGATTTAAATATGTTGTACCATTCTTGGATGTCAGTGAAAAGTTCAGCTTTCCCTGATATTTCCCTGAAATTGCAGAAGAGGACCTAATCTTCCTGACAATTCCGTGACATTTTGATGATAAAGAAGCAGAAGAGGATGAAAGAATGGGCTCTGAGGCGCAGCCCTAGAAAATTTAAGAACCACTCCCTTTTTAGGATCAAAGAGAAGGCTATATTTATAGCATACCATTCAACACCGTGCATTGTATTTACTAGGCAATACTTAAAAATACAATGACAATAAAAATACAAATAAAATACAATAAAATAAAAATTCCGGAGGGTGAACAGAAAAAACTTAAAGTTTAATGGTAAAAAGTCAACGACTATGGAAAAACTTGCCAATTAGTAGCTTCAATATTTTAGACAGAACTTAGTTTTTTGCCGACATTATCTTCTAAAGTTGCAGAAATAATATGTAAAGGCTAAAGCGTCTGTTGGGGCTTTTCATACACTTTGCACGCTTTACCGACCCCTTCACAGGGCTCTTTTCTCTTTCATTCATTCATTAACTATTCACACGCAGCTGACACACATAACGTATGAGTAGTGGTTGTGATATGCAATAATATCGTTGTTTACTATATGTTTCATTCAAGTATAGCCTTACATTAGTCATGTTTACGTTAAAGAGTTGCTTTTCCAAGTTTTTTATTAACCAAATTAACGTAAATTCCGTACCCTGTTGTTTTTAATTTTGCTTGATAGTAATTCATAGATACGGTGTAAGTTACATATAAAAAGGAGAGAGTGAAGATTGAGGGGAAGATTCGAATAGATATAGAAAAAATAAATCAGATTGGATAGGAATCAAGAGAGAGACAGAATTAGAGAGAGAGATGGTAACGTTAGCAGTATAAGCTTCAAGTAGACAGCTTTAGAGATATATTTTCATGAAGAGTGATGACTGGATACAAAACTTAGTGTCTTTCCAAGAGTTCTCTTGGCACTTTAACAGCTAAATCCCTGAATCAGCAGATAGTCGGCGTGGGGACGTTGAAAAGGTCCTACAGCTTCAGCGAGATATGAAATTGTGAATTGTGAATTTTTTTCTGTAGATACTGCTATTTGACTTCAGAGCTAGATTGTACCGACATTTCTCAACATTAAATAGCGATTTGGACCGGTTGCTAACTTGTTGGGGTTTGACACCCCACCGTTGCCCAATTCGCGCCCCTGCATAGTTAATCACTGTTTGGTGTGGAAGTTTCTTTTGATTCTAGTAAATTACTAAGCAATTTCTAGCTCACTATCTTTTCTTCTTCGTCTTGCTCATGCATCCTTCTATGCTTTTAACAGCTATTGTTTTCAGAAATTCCTTGAGGAAAGGCAGAACGATCCGCGGCAAATTTAGACTGACAGAAAACGCGTTCTAAAACCCTTTCTAATGCAGGTTTTTAGTTACTGAGTTAAAAATTGAGATCATTTACACTGATACGACCTGTTGTACTATTTCTTTAATTTTGCTATGCACTAAATAATGCTTTCTGCGGTAATCAGACTTTTGAGGTGAGATTACCTTGCTCCTACTATGAATTACTGTCAGGCATCAAACCATGTTTTGGCGCCCCTCTGCATCATTTGGCCCCATTCTTTCATCCTCTGCCCTTTCTTTATCATCAAAATTTCACGGAATTGTCAGGAATATATGGCCCTTGTCTGCAATTTCAGGGAAATATCAGGGAAAGCTGAACCTTTTCACTGACATCCAAGAATGGTATAGCATACTTCAGTCATCATTTTTCACCCTTGACCCATTATCTATTCTGCGAAATATATATGGTTGAAAGGTCGAAGGAGCCTGGCACGAGTACCAAAGTGGCCCCCTGATCACGTGCAAGGACTAGCATAATTATTATCTGCGCTATTTACAACAGAAGTGTTGTCATAAGCCCCCAAGCCCCACACCGCTTATAAATAGCCTGGAAACACTGCTAAGAACTTTAGAACGAATAAAGATTATGGATAACAGAAATACCTTACTAGTCTGTAGTAATGGTCATCTGGAGGGGACTCATTTTCAATGTGCCCACATTGGAGGGCCTGTCCCCTTCGATCAGAACTGTTTCATGCGCCCTTGAATACGCCTTTGTCACGAAAGACGTTAATATATGGTATGACATCGAAATAGTGTCTTTGGTCCCCTTTGGATCAATCTCGTACCCCCTGTCCTTTTCTTGTGCAGGCGTCTCTAACTGGGACACGTCTGCGTCGTTTACAGCGATACAATGGCTTACTTTGCAAGGTGTAGAATGTGAGGCAAAAATAGGCAGTGTCTTGTCTTAGTATCTTGAAGATAGTATTTAGTTACTGAAATCAGTATAGATGATGCCATGGAAGAAATGGTAGGGGGACTACCACTCCCTAAGACCCAAGTAGTAGCAAAACATTTTACTCCATTCTAGGAAGGCTTTTGCACGAAGAAAATATGCCAAGGGTCAATTATGCAGCCAGCTCTTCGTCCATATGGAAAGTTACGACCAAAAGATGAAATCAAGAAGGATGCTGTTGAGTTTCTCAAAGAATATTTCAAATCGATAAAAAAGTAAGAACACTATCCTTTTTAATATAAAATAGTAAAATCTATAAGAAAATAATAATTAATATAAAATAATTAATATCAAACAGCAGAATAAAGAACTGCGATCAATTATAGTTATAATTGCTCTCAAAGGAATGACACACCGGATGAAACAAATAGAATTGCAGCAGTCATGCGAGAAGTCGACGAACGAGGTACGTATGAACTCGATCTGAAGGAGCTCATCTTTGGTGCAAAAACTGCTTGGAGGAATTCTCTGCGATGCATTGGTCGAATCCAGTGGAACAAGCTGCAGGTAAACAGCACTTACTAGTTTCTATTTCACTACTAGTTGTTACTACAAACTTCCTTATACGTCCTTATTTTAATCACTTATTAATATGCACTCGTTTTCTGAAACTTCATAGTTTATTCATATATCTATATACAAATGTAAGCCTCACTATATTCAGGTAGCTTACAAGTGATCACTTGTGGTTTACAAAGCAAAACAGAAAAAGGTAATTGTAACAAATTGCTAGACTGCAAATAAGTCTGGATTTGTCCAATCTTGTCCTCTTCGGCAAAATATATAATAAGTGGACCTGATGGCGATGGTGAATATCTTTCTTTGTATGTAGGTCAGATGTCGGCCATCTATAGAAAGCTCTTTGAGTATAGCAGTGAAGAAAGTACCTCTAGTGTGCTTATAGAAAGGTTAACGAATTTAACGTTGTTGTAATGATGCTGAAGTGCCCTGGACAGGTCCTGATATTTCCTTTCTTTACGAGCTATGTTACTAGTGAGATTAGTTTCATAACCAATAGTAAGCTCCAGAATGTATAGACATTTATTATGGACTTCTAAGAATAGAAATAAAGCTAATAAGAATATTAAGGTTCAAAATCGCTGAAATTTAAGAATAATTTAAGAATAATGCGAGGTTCAAGCTTCATCAAGATAGAAGAATGTTTTTGCACCCTAGTTATAATGCTGTTTTCAGATGTACTTTTGCATTATCGATGCAAAATATAAACTCTTTCTTAGTTTTCATGATGTAGTAGAATATCAACAGAGATCGGAATATATTCCTAAAATTTTTAGGCAAGCCTGCACCTTGGCATTTTTAGAATAAGTTAAGCACAATTCTAAGCACAGAATCAGAAAAAGTTAAGAATATTGAGGCTTGGCAAAAAGTGAGGTTTTCTTATGAATGAAGAGTATATTTCCCAATTCTTCTGCATTTCCATTTCCAACCCTAGGATTCTCTTTTGTATCTCTTTAACTGTTCAGCATTTAAATCTTACGCTTTCTTCGTTTTTCTGTACTTTATTGGGGATGGCACTAGTGTCGAAATGTCTACTGGATCGTCCATTAATTGCTAGACTGTCTTTTACTAATTGTTTTCATAACATTGGCTTGTCATCTTGCTTCAATGGTTTTGACGATCAAATATCTCAATCAATATGGGCCTCTATTGTTCGTTCTCACCCAGGCGCGCCACTAGGGGGTCCTGGGAGTCTAGACCTCTGCCCTTTTCAAAAATTCCCTTTTTTTAGTGGCCTCTCTATTCAAATAGGGCGTTTCCATTTTTTAGTGGCCTCTCTATCCATAAAACATAGAAAAGGCGTACTCTCAAAGCTGTTCGTTCCCAGCCCCGTTCCACACTGTTTCCTTCACTTGTAATCTGCAAAACAGTATTCGAAGGTCGTATCTTTTTAAAAAAGTTTTGCTATGTCCTTTTCGTGGATTGGACCCAATGCGTAATTGCGCGCCTTTCCCTTTATTGAGATTTATAGTTAGGCCACATGGAGATGTGGCCACTATGGAGTATAATACGCATAAGTTCTGTGAAGTCCTTGCTTCCATCATTATTTAATTATCGACGTTTTTAGAAAGGACCAGAGGAACTTTGTCCCTACAAGGATATCTATTCACACTGGAATTTTTATACCTATTGATCCTGCAGTAATGAATTTTTTTAATAAGGTGTTTGATGCTCGTGACGTCACCACAGCTCGTGGAATGTTTGACATGATATGCAAGCATATACGATTTGGTACAAATCAAGGAAACATCAGGTATGTAGAAAGGCTCCTCCGCAGTTGAATATGAGCTGCACCTACAGAATTACTGTTAAGATACACGCTTTTTTTATATGAACGGTTTCTTCAGCCCAGTATTGAAACTTTCTTATAACGATTCCAGTATCAAAAGTTTCTTAAGGCTTTCTTAGCAAAAATTCTTTTAGTTCCAATGTTTGCGCATGCACATTAGTGGAAAGTGAAAAAGCACCATGCACACTTGAAATGATGATAATTCTTAGTAAGTAACAGAAGTTAAACTGTTAGAGGGCATTCAACGTTTCATACATAACATTTTTGCATAGATAATTCAAATTTCGAACATTTATACACTTCCAAGCTTTCTTATGTCTCAAAAATCCATTACTGAACATTCTTTACTTTTTGAGCAGCTGAGTACTACTTTCTATAAGCCACTTTCTCATAAGCAGAGGTGTGCCTAGACAATTTCCTATGGTAGGGACGTTCTGCAAAAGTTTTACGAACTAAACCTAAAAACAGGTCAAGGAAACATTGTATTAAATCTCCTACGTCGTGACCAACTTTTTTGTAGCTTTGTATGAATTCAGGGGGGTCACGGCCTCCTCAGAAGTACATCATTGCTGATAAGGTTTTTGAGGCATGTACCTGAGTTTGAAGCACTTGGCATTTCAAGAAAATTTTTTTTTATAGGCAGGTGTCAGAAAAAACCAACCTTGATCATGAACTAGATAGAAACAAGAGAGATGTGCCCCCTCACTTCTCACAAAGTTGTATGTTAAGTGCCCCTATTCAGCTTAAATAGCAAACAGTGTTAATCAATTTGAAGTTAACCGTTTATGGACCTACCTTTGAGGAGCTCCTGCAGAAGAGAGGTGAGCAGACAATACACATTAGAAATCTAATATAATTGCTTTTGGAGGTCTACAACTGTTTAGCCTCAAAATCCCTACTTTCTTTGGGTTCTCTTCGAAAGTAGGCCCACAATTTACAATCTTAGAGTAAAGGATCTCGTCCAACCACCAAGTACGAAAACAGCGAAGTACGGATTAAATTCACCTAAATTTAGAGGAAGCATGCTATGGAACACACTCCCCGACATGATTACATCTGCCAAAAATAACAAAGTTTTAAAACGGTATTAAAGAATTGGACGGGTTCCACTTGCTGTTGTTTGATTTGTAACTGAGCATTGTAAATAGGAAGTTCAGTTGGCCTATATTATTCCAGGATCAAACCTTTTCATTTGTTGAAACTAATGCATGACTTAAAGCAGGGCTAAACTAACCTGGGGCGAACCTAGGTTAGTTGTGTCCACAGTAGGAAAATCTAACCTGGGTTAGTTGAAATCTGGCGCGAACCTAGGTTAGTGTGGACACTGCTTTAGTGCTTAACTATTTCTTATCAGCCAACTTTAAATAAATGTATTATTATTATCGCACACCTCAAGCTTGTCAAATTATCCAGATATAGTATATGCCCGGATGGGAACTAATAAAAATTAGGCTAATAAGCAAAAGACACTAGGCCTTAATGTGGCTTATGACAACAGAATGCAATAGGATCGCTACCCATAACCTTATATGGCTAGGGGGTCCACTGAAGTAAAGACCTTTTTAGACGCTGTAGAGCAGGGGTATTTGCAAATTTAGGCGCCTCTTTTCTAGTTCTTAGTTTCTCTTCATGCAAGTCCTTGAAATAAAGTGCAAATGAAATCGTAGCACTCAGACGCCCTTCTATCACGACAACATTCAAAATATCTATGATTGCTTCTACATTTTTCAGATGTTACAAAAACAACTCCTTTTTATGAGATTGAGGACAAGAGATATGGATTGTAAATATGAAGACGTATCCTGCAATTGTTGTTTATGCTATACATCTACTAAAATCGATTCTTTACGACAGATCAAATGTTTCAGCTGTTTTGATTACACGATTTAAAATAAGAAACAGGTGTGCAAGAAACATGGTAGTAAATACACTGAAATTAAAGAAACTTTTCGAACTACAAGGGAAAAGCTAAGAAATTTATGACAAATAGCACATTGAAACAAATACCTGGTTCAACCTAAAGCTGTACCAACAGCGATATAGACTTGACATTTGTCAATTTCACGTCGTTGTTGGTTCAGATTTACAATGAACCAGGTAATGGTTTCAATGGGAAGGTACTAGGCGTGTATTAATAAAATAATCATGCACACCTGAGCTGCAGGGCTGCAGCCCCCCCACTATTTTGCTAGTGTATGGTGTCACACAGTAGATAGCCTTTCCTATCTAAGGTAAGGTGTACCTTGGAACTCAAAAAGGGAGTTTCCTTGCAAACTAAAGGCGTACTTGTAACCATTGTAAGAGGCTTCACCCCTAACCCCCACTACTACGCCCAATAGGAGCTTTCCACTTGTCCCCCTCACTTAAAAATACGCTCCAGCATCCCTGTTAATGTGTTTCCTGAGTTTTATAGTACTTTCCTTTTGTTCTTGTAGCATATATCTTCCAAATATGAATATTTGCCGCTATTCTGGATATTTTGTTTACAAAATAGCGACAATCACACTCCCTCTTAAAAAGGATAAAGAATTTGTTGCCAGACCCATAACTAGAATGTTCTGGATGCTTTTGGCAGATGCCTATCAAACAAATGCCGGCCTCGAGATAATTTTTTCACGAAAAGGCCTGCTATAATATATTTATGCCATAAAGGAATTTTCATTACAGCACGGCATTGCTCATGAAATTTTTATGGCAATGACCATTGGTAATATATATTATGTCTTCAGCTAGAGTTGAACCCACCCTAACTGAATGAAGAAAATGTAGTGCATATGTGTAAATGAAGGATGGCTCTTGTCCTATTATTTTGTTGTACAGACAAGGCAGGTTGACGGCAATTTGATAACTATTGATTCTAATAAAACTCTTCCATGGGCTTTCAGTTACAAACAATATATAATGGCAAAATGTTTCTCAGTCATGAATACATTCTACATTTGTTCATCTATAAGAGAGACCTGATTCTTCCTCTATTATAGTTCTTAATTCTGCAATATCTAAATTTCCTGGAGCCAATCCAAATAATTTCAACGCACGGACATAAATATTCAAAGCAGAATCCTGAAAGGAATACCACTTCAATAGAATTCTCAGCCAGCACTGCTCACCAAATGTCTTCAATTTCTGCCATCTACTCATCTTGGCGGATTCTTGGTTAAGGCCTGCTATTGCACAATCACAAAGCAAGCAAAATCGATCTACAGGTTCACCTAGCTCCTGGTTTATTGCTCTAACTGTGTTTAGGTTTCTAAAAACCAAGAGCATTGTTGATGGCATACTTCTCAAAATAGTCATGACTTTGTTAAAGTGATCCTTTGCCATTGCAGTTAACTCTCTTATATCTTCTTGAGATATCTTTGCCTTGAACTTGATGCCTTTACCACCATGAATTACCCTTTGCAAAAGGATTTGAGAGAATGTTGTATAGTCCTCTACACCCAGCTCCTCGCTGAACTTCTTCATTTTGTTCTCATTACCAAGTATGATTGATTTCCAAAAGCTACATAGAGAGTGCCGCACATCTTTTGGTAGGTTTTCATAAAGTCCATGATCTAATATAACAATCTGTGCTTTGCCTTCATTTTTTCTAATTAAGACATTTGCAGGATGTGGATCACCATGCAAAAATCCAGTGACAAAAATTTGTTGCCCAAATGCTTCAATGAGTTTTCTGTCAACATCACTAACATCTAACCCCATACTCTTTATTGATCTTACATCATTTGCATTGCACCCATTGATAAATTCTGTGGTTAAAACACGCTTACTGCTATATTGTGAAAAAATCCCTGGTACATGGACATATTTTAGGTGTGAAAGCTCTTTAAAGCACTGCCAACCATTTTCTGCTTCTAGCTCAAAATCAAGCTCCCTGTAAAGCCTGCCTTTCATTTCCTCCAGCACCCAAGCAAAACCAAAATCTGGATGAAGTCTTTCTATGAGAACCATAAGAACTTCCAATGTCCAGATGTCTGTGTAAAATCTATCTCGCAAATCAATATATTGCACTTTAACAGCAACTTCATTTCCATCATGGGTTACTGCTTTGTGAACTTGAGCCAAGCTTGCTGCAGCAATTGGTTCATCCTCAAAACTCTTAAACATTTCTTTAGGGGCTACTCCAAAATCTTCCATGAATAGCTGTTCGACTTCATGATATCTCCTTGTTAAAGCCTTGTCATGCAGCAACTGCAATGTTTTGACATACTCACTTGGCATTATATGATTTAAGGCTGCTAAGCCTTGTCCAAGTTTGATATACAGCCCTCCATTTTGAAGGGCACCAGCAACAATACTATCTGCTGCTCTCTGGTGACACAGCTTTATGGTCCTATTGTATTCTTCAGATTCTGGGTCAAGGTTCCACAAACTCCACCAGTAATCAAAAGATATTGCAAGGCCAATGTACAAACTTCTCAAAAATCTCACAAAACTTCCTATAGTGACTCTAGCGATCCTCAATTTCTTTGGCTCAAAAGTTGCTGTATATACTGCCCAACCAAAAAAACCTCCTGTCAAAGCAAATAAAGTTGCCTTTCCTGGATGCAAACGAATATGACGACTAAGTTTGAAGTGCAGTCCTCGTAGTGTTCTAGCTTCTTGGGTTGGCTTGAGGCGAGTCGAAAACTGAGATCTTTTCTTCAAATAGTTGTATGACCGACATACGGATCCGATGTCTTTTTTGGCAGCTATATTGGTCTGCCTAATGCCAACCAACAAGTTTCGTTGCAAAAGGAAACACCCATACCTGCGAATATTTAATAAAATTTTACTGTGCTTGAAAGTATGCAACATATCGTGGATGATCTGATGTCAATTCACTTTCACACAAATTCACAAACACGTTGAAGATCGAATCGATATGTACCGTCCGCCATTATGTGATCGAACCATCTGAACATACTGTTGTTGTTGTTGCTGCTGCTACTCTTTCTCTCTGTGCGATATCATTGGCTATCATGCACGGACTTTTGATTTTGATTTTGAATCAATGATTTTTTTATAAGAATACGAAAGTTTTTTCTTTAATAGTCTGAGAATTGCCAATATTCTTACTTCGTTTTATTTTTGCACTAAGATTACTTCAATATTTTTCTTATGCACCAAGGGCTCAACCTCGACTGGAAATTAAAAGGAAAATGCAAATCTTTGGTGATGTCTTACTTCAAAATAACGCTAAGCAAAAGTGGAATAGAATAATAAATATTGCATTGATAAGTAGAAAATTTAATGTAAAAGCAGTATTTCTACCCTATCTATCTTATCAAGTCTTGTATAATCCTCAGTATCGTCTGCATTACCCTTTATATCGCTAGTGCAAATGAATTCAAAACTAGATTATTTTATACACATTACATAGCCACATACCTGCACATAGATCGTTCATTTCATTTCATTCAGATTCAAATTCAAATTCAACTACTACTAACTAATTCAGCATCATTACATAACAGCAACAACAAACAAACTTTACTGAAATACAATACTACAGTTCAATACTACAGTTCATTACTTATAAACTTATGAACATTCGAGCTTAAACAGGAAGAAATCATGAAAGCGATAAGGATTTAATTTATTAATTTATTGATGTATGAAGTATAATAGTTTGACTGGAAAAAATATCATGAAGCCTTAAAAGTTTGATCCTCTTGAGGATTGTTAAAGCATGAGAAGGAGGATGCTGACCCGCAATAGCTCTATCTGCCATTTTGCAGATTTATGATGTATCAGTCTCAAGTTGACTTATGTGAATCTGGGAAGAAAAGCAATAGCAAAAGAAAGAAAAGCAATAGTGATATTAATAGTAATCTAATAATTCGACTAAATATAATTTGGATATTCAATTGGATATCTGATTCTTGATGAAGTTTTGGCTGGGCATTATTCTTGAATTATTAGTAAATTTAAGCAGTTTTGAGCTATAGTGCCCTTATAGAATACACTTTTATAAAAAAGGAAGGTATCAACTACTGGCCCTTTTCCAAATATGTAGTCATGGAAACCGTGTTCTAGGTAGGGGGTCATTCCATTAGTATGTACGCACCAAAATCGCAAAAGTTTCACCCCTCCCCCATCGTAACCCCATCTTTAAAGTTTTATGAAACAATAATGAAAGTAGTCACCAAAGAGAACAAATATTATGAAAGTACCTTGCATATAAATGTATTACAAAATCCATATAAAAAGAGACTTTTTGTGCAATACTTAGATGTGTCAGCCCCCCTCTCCCTTGTACGCATGGTGTACATTTTTGCTCGACCCCTCTCCTCCCTCCTTGCATATGTACTAAATGAATGACCCCTAGGTGAATGAGGGTTCATATAAAATGCCGTACTTGGTAGGCGACTGGCCTTAACTAACTAAATAGCTTCCACAGCCCAGGCTGTACCAGTGACGTGCTTATGGTGGCGTGGCGCCCCCTCCAATATGTTCAAATATGCAAGAAAGTTGGTCAAAAGTCAGTCGTGCTGCACGATAAATGGTCACAGTAGTTTCCATGATTCTTTTCTTTAGTAAAAGTGGTTGATCAACTGGTCAAAACGCCCACTCCTCCCGCCCCCCAATAAAAAGTGTCTCGGCATATCTCTAGGCTTTACCGTCTAAACTTTAGAAAGATACAAGGTTATGTTGGCCAAATATGGCGCGGTACAGGCTGCTTTAACAATTCAATAGCTCACTCTTAGGATAGGAATCTTTATATGACCTCAGGTATTTTGATTAACGTTTATTGTAATTAAGTTTTTTTATAGCTTCAACAATTGCGACTAGCACAAGCAATCAAACTGTCATTGAATGTTTATTGGAAGAATAAATGATGTTATTTACAGGACTAAATATACTGAAGGAAGAATTCTTTCCATGATACAAGTTTTTCTTTATTGGAAACTCAGCTCAAGGCCTAGTACTACTGTACTGTACTTTATCATTACTAGTAAACATTTTAGTCAGAGATCTGGTAAAGAGTGAAAACAGAGAGAAGGCGAGGGAAAAAGGATCACGTGAGTGTGTGTGAGAGTTGGCAAGGTCGAGTAAGACGAAACATTAGTAGTCTTGTTAAGTTATTTCATATAAAATATATATTCGGAAAGATTAGTTTACTTTGAGACATCATTTTCCGTATACTACAAGTTTTTTAATTATTGGCCACTTCTAAGTTTCCTAAAAGATTTATAATTTAGCTAACTAATTTGAAGTGACAGCGTAAGCAAAACATAAATATAGCAAACTATCTGTCTTATGGTAAAAATGTGCTGCAGTGCGAGTTAAATTCTGTAGCAATATCATGTTCATATTGTTTTAATTGAGTATTACGTTGAACCAGGTAACGATCTCAATGTGCTATTTGTCTAAAGTTTGTTAGCAGACAGAAATAAAGAGGCGTTCAAAAATTCGATTAGATTTAAGTACTCCAGTTTAACTAGGCGTGTCACCCACATGCTAAATAATCGATTGGGATAATGGTTATGGACTACATGTTTGCTAAGGTCCCATTCTCACTAAACCGGATTCATCACATACCAGATTACTGCTATATCAGAAAGGCCTCCCTTTCACACTAAACCGGAAGAATCCGATATGCGCGGTATTGCTTTTGCGAAGTGAAATCACTCCTCTGTGAAAGTGGTATGTATCGGATTACCTTCGATGTCAAAGCGCTTTTGAGCTAGTGTGAATGCACGAATCCAATGCATCGCGCTCCGGAAGCTCTCCGTGGCCTGCGGTCAGCTTTTTTTTCGAGCGTCAATCAATTATCAAGCAGTGACAGTTGCCATGAAAAGTTCCTCTAAACAAAAGGCTTTGTGACGTAAATGAAGCGGAGAGGAGTAGTGTGAACAACAATTAAAAATGAATCCGATATAGTATGAACATGCGATATTTTGACATCGGATTCGGTCAGGAATGTGGTAAAAGATGAATCCGGTATAGTGTGAATGGGGCCTTTAACTTATTTTCACAATGATTTTTAGAAATCCAATAGAAAATTTGGAGACCCCGTGCTCTTATGGGCTCTGGGGCACGTGCCCACTGTGATCTGTGGCTTTACGGCTCTGAGTTTAGGGTACCTTATTTCAACAACTATGGGCCCCGACCAACAGGGGCTCCGACGGGGCCCCCAAAATTCTTTTTCATGACGTGCTTATTTGCCATATTGTGTGTAAAGGCTTCCTAGAGCCATCCAAAAACTCTTACTACTAACCACTTCTGCTAGCACAAGACTGGGTTTATTCATCTGTTTTTGTTTATTTGCCACACAAGGGCCTCAGCGTGCTTACTCTTTTGTGCTTAATTGTAGGAGGGCTCGAATTAGCAGGGGGTGGATATTTTTCTAGAGTTTCATTAAGTGGAGGCAGTGGCGGCTCGTGCTAATGCGCATTGTGGGCAATGCCCCCACCGAAAAATAACTTAAAAGAAAAACTGTGCGATTAAGCTATAACAGTGAGAAAAATGTAAAATGTTATATCCTAGCATGCTTCACCAGGCATTCAGGGACCAGAGATTCGATTCCTTCTCATTTGGTATACTAGAGCCTCGTACGCAAGCATTTCAAAACTTGTGTCGTTGTCGGGGCAAACTAGATTCTGCCCTTGGAATTGGCTACCTGACATGCGCAATAGCAAGGATCAAAGGCCCAATGCCGACAAAATAAGTATGCGATTGGCTGAAATTGACGAAATTTGGGCAAGAAACATTTTGCTCTCTCCGGTACAACAACAACAACGAACACAACAGCTCTGAAATGTAAACAACATAGAAGGGACGTTATCTCCGAGCATACTAGCGCAAAAGATTTCAATTAAACTACTCGCAATCTTCAGTAATACTTGCTGATCACTGAACTCACTGGTCAATACTGCAATCTGAGTTGTTGAAGATAATTAAAGTTCTTCGCCTGTGTGATTAAAAGGAGTATTGGAGGAGAAGCATCTAGGCCCTTATAGCCTGGGCATTGCAACAGGATCTTGTATTAAGACAGTTTCCATAAGCAATCAATGGCGATTGACAACATCAAGTTCTACGGTGTTTTTTAGATGGTAGTACTCAGCAATTCACGGCGAAGTTTGTAATTTAGGTGCATCGCTTGATTTTCTAACTCAAATTTGTTGGGACTAATTGCAGTTGAAACATTTCATTTATTACATCATTTGCAGAATATTTTCATGTTCAGGAAAATTTTGTCTGGAAGGTTTTTGAAAGGTTTTAGCTAGTCTACAGCATGCCACAAGATGATGCAAGTCTATAGCCATCAAGTTGGTTAGCCATTTGAATACCATTCTTAATTTATGTTTGAAATACATGAGAGGAAATGCTGAGACATGAGAGGAAAATATGACAAGCCATGTCCACAGTACACAACTGCTGAGTATCGTACCATATGGTACTTGTTTGGATTGTCGAAGTCCAGTGTTGGGGAAATATGTAAAGAGTTTGCTATGTCATGTACAGCAAATTGCTTCCCAAATATATTAAAATGCCATCTGGGGAAAATCTTGAATTGGGAGTGAAAGAGTTCCATTTAAGATGGGGCTTTCCTCAGTGCTTTGGTGCAATTGATAGTTCTCATATACCAATAAAGGCACCAGATGATTTTCATGCAGACTATTACAACAGGAAGGGCTGGTATTCCATAATCTTACAGGCTATTGTAGATAGTTTTACAGATTTATTGATATAAATGTTGGGTGGCCAAGCAAGGTTCATGATGCTAGAGTTTTTTGTAATTCAGCCATTTATAAAAAGTCACAAAATGGTGGCCTCTTTCCAGAAGAGACTGCAAAAGAAATATATGGAGTCAAGGTGCCATTGTTTCTGGTTGCAAATGCTGCATATCCATTGCTGCCATGGGTGATGAAACCGCTTCCAGACAATGGACAACTCCATGAAGAGAGAGCACATTATAATTACCGCCTGAGTAGAGCCAGAATGGTGGTAGAAAATGCTTTTGGCAGATTAAAGGGAAGATGGAGATGTCTTCTGAAGCCGAACGGGGCAAGCATTCAACAAATGAATGCAATTGTCTAAACCTGTTGCATTTTGCATAACATATATGAGAACAATAGGGATACATTTGATATTGGTCTTAACACAGTAGAATGTGTTGTAGTTGGAACGAACCAAGAAAACTATGAAAAATCTCATCCACAAGTGCTACAGAAATTAGAGAGCCATTGACTAGATATTGCTCTGAACACAAAATATAAGTAAATGCTAGTGCATGTTTTAATATGCATAGATAAGTAACAGCAAAACAATTTTGAAAGGAATTTGTAATTTAAAGACAATTAACACATCAAATGCACTTGCGTACCCACACAACAAAGCAAATATACAGATATTTGTATACGCAAATATATCTAGTACATTTGATGATTCAATCATAGTCAGTAGAAAGGACTGGTCAGAAAAGCGGCAATGTGTGAAAGAAACATCACAAGTCCCGCCTTCAGCTTATCGACGATCTCGAAACAGTATGTCACGTGACGTGCAAGGTGCACGCAGGTATGGACTATTATGATGAAATGGGCCTAAGCTCGTATGCTCATTTAATCGTCTTCATGCTTCTCAGGGATGGCTAGCCAGCCTGCTTATTTGAATTATTTTCTAGGTTCATCCAGGATCTTTTCCATGTATTTCATGCAGAAAGGTTTGTAGATCTAAAGTCGGACTTGCGAGACTACCAAACAAAGCATCTTTTATGCCTTCTCTTCAAATATTCTCCCTTTTTTGAGGAGACTTTTCAAATACTGCTCTTCAGTGTTGTATTGTTTACAAAACTCAACGAAAGTCCTATTTGTTGGAAAATTGGGCTTGAACGAAGTCTGTTCATTGGCAAATCGGGGCTGTGCTCCGACCAACAGCTTTCTCTATCTTCCCCTCGTTTTAGGGCTTGGAAATGGTAATACATCGATAATTTCGTAAGTCATTTTTACCCCAACCCACTACCGTATGGGGTAACAGAAGTTACCAAATGAATGTACACATCACGAGCTATCAATTTATGCATAAACTATAGGGGTATTAGCTATTATTATATGGGTGTACGCAGTGGTGTAGAAGGGGAAGGAGGCGCAGCCACTCTAGTTGTGACTTGAGGGGGCTCAGCCCCCCAACCTCAGTGAATGGTTTACAAACAAGAGCGTAGAAGAGCCCTCATTCTGTTGTAAAGAGCTATCTCACATTCAAAAAGCCGTCGAGAAATTGTCAGTTTACAACCCATTGAACAACTAGTTGGATCAAAGGTGGAGTTTCTTATAAAAGTACGTCAAGAAAGGAGCTCACCCCCTCCTTAGCTATGACTTTAGTTCTAAACTACTGGGTGTACGATTCTGCATACTTCGTAGAATCAATGGTATATGCTAAACAAATGTCAGGAAGAAATACATAGAAATTCGCTCTTGAATAAATTTTTGGTAGTATTTCTCATTGTTAGGCCTCCGCATTAGTCGGATGAAGGAGTATGAGAAGTCAAATTGATTCTTCGGGCATGCTTTTCAATGTTATTTATTGAAGCATAAAGTGCTGAAATTCTTTCTTGCTTGTTTCCATTTCATCTTCTTAAAAGCACTTTTCGCAAATATGAACTCGGTACTTCCCAATCTGCGATCTATGGTGATTCTGTGCAAAATCTAGGACCTCCATTCCTTGCTAAACTTATCTGTAGGAGCTGGCAATTTGAATATTTCCACTCCTTTTGCCGCCTGGGTGTGCTACAGCCAGCAAAAGAGCAAGTTGTCCGGAGCATGCATTACAACTCTAGTACATCATATACGAGCAATAGCCTTGTTAAACACTTGCTCTAAATTGTGTTCACCTTCATTGTCACGTGATTTCTAGAAACGTGATCAAAGAGTTTCCTTCTTGATCTATACTGCCTTTCCTGACCAGTCCTTTTTTAATGACTATGATTCAATATGTTCAACAGATGGTAGTTGGATTATATCTATACTTTTTGCTTCAAAATGCGTAATATAAGGGATAATTGAAGCTGTTGCTAGTC
>WIPJ01000963.1:393508-414041 GCA_018155075.1 Cassiopea andromeda
TTCAGTGGGGGGGGGGGTTTGCCTTGGTAGTTTAGTACAGCATATTGGGAAGCACCTGACACCCTAAAATCCTAATGATGGGTCGAAATCAATGGCATTTAAACCCTAAACAAATTAAAGGCTGTAGCCTAACAAAATCTATGCCAAGACACTCTATTTCTACTTGTTTGAAATTGTTCCAAGACTCAGATTCCCCATGAGGACTATCCTCCCTGTCTTTAAAGTTAGCACCAGATATGAATTGGGTTCTCTGATGATGATGTTGCATATTTTGTTGGCTGTTGGCTCTGGCTTGGCATAAAGGCAAAATGCATGTCATCTCTTGTTGGCATGGGTTGTGGCTGGAGAACTTTTGAGGCTATTTGAGAGAGTATAGTTCCTATCATTTGCATAAGGGAGATTTCATGTTGCCTATCCCCCCTTCTTTGCCTTTCTTCAGCTTCTAATTCCTAATTAACTTTTTCTTCCTCCAACCTGAAAAATCGCTCATCAGCTAAGGTTTGTTGCTTGTTCAACCTCTCCAGAGCATTAGATAAGAAAGCTTCATTTGCAGTCCTCTTTATACCTTTTCCACGTCTCAATGAAAGGCTCCCAGTACATACTCTCTTATCACGATTTTCCATGTTCCGATTCTCCATGATCCGATTTCTAGTCTACGAAAGGACCAACTCATAACCAACTTTTTGAAAACTTCATCCATAAACTTTAGTAGAGACCTTTCACTATTTGCTTGATCTTCTTGGCTGCTTTTTGACACTTCCTCGCATGTCAAAATAGATTCAGGGGTTGAGCACTCAACTACAGTTGGTCTGTCGATTAGGTTTTCACCTTCATTTATTCCTTGACAACGTTCTTCCCCTGGTTCTTGCTCTTGTGACTCTTCCACGTCTGTGAAACTGTTTCCCCAGTCATACTTACTGTCTGCATCACTACTTTCCATAACACTTGGTGGTTTCGTGATGGGCCTATCCCCCATTATTTCATCAACTTCCATAAAAAATTCAAAAGACTTTCTGCTTCTTTCTGATAGGTTGTTATTGTCTTTGACCTTTTTGTACGATTGCTTTAACTGTTTAGTTTTTCACGAATCTGTGCACATGAACACTTATAACCGGTTTCTTCTGCCAGTCGAACGGCAATCTTCTGGAAAATATGCTTTCTCCGTGTACAGTTATCCAGCTGGTGCTGAATTTTTCATCGGCCCAAATACTGATTAGGCTCAGAACTTCTTCGTGGTCCATGGTGATCCACGATCGGCATTTGTGCTGGAATGCTCTATGATAAGTAGGTAAATAAGAACTGGTTGCAAAACGTTGATCTCTCAAACAACATGGCAAATAATGGCGGGAAAATTGCTAGAGCCATGAGTGCACATGCAATTATGTTAAAACTAACCTAGGTTCGCCCCAGGTTGTGTCCACACTACATTTTAATATAACTAACCTGGGGCTAACTTAGGTCGAACCCACCTCCCAAGCTGGGCTAAACTAGCCTGGGGTGAACCTAGGTTAGTTGTATCCACACTAGGAAAATCTAACCTGGGTTTGTTGAAATCTGGGGCGAACCTAGGTTAGTTTGTGTAGTGTGGACACTGCTTATGAGTTGGTCCTTTCGTAGACTAGAAATCGGATCATGGAGAATCGGAACATGGAAAATCGTGATAAATGCACGTCTGCAGTTCTAAAGTAGGCGACAAAAATATGGTATAATCGTATAATGTAGTATAGACTGACCCTCTTAACTCATTAAGATAGATATAAATATATCATGAATAAATCACTCTGTTGTTCTTGATTAGGGTGCAAAATCAGAATTTCGTGCAGTTGGGGAACTGGAACATTTATAGGATGCCATTGTAATGATAAAAAACATCGTTCAGCCCTCATTCTTGCAAGGAGTCTCTATAAGAATTAGGCTTGAGTCTATTTAGCATAGTTCTCCACTTCTTCTTCTTCTTGATTCTTCTTCTATTCAACATTTATCGATATCTTGTTGTGTGGATATGTGGGCAACATTATTAATCTTCTCGAAGATCATACTAATTATCTTCTTTTAGGTCAGCAATCACCATCTTTCCACAAAGAAGGGAAAACATGAAAGATTTTCGCATATGGAATTCTCAGTTTATCAGGTATGCTGGCTACAAACAGGCTGATGGGAGCATTATTGGTGATCCTTCAAGTGTTGAACTTACCCAGGTAACGAACGTGCGCAGTAGAACTTATCACATGAAGTAAATTAGAATTTTCACTAACAACTAAACAGCACTGTAGCCTTTCCAAATCTCGAGAGGTTTATGACATCAAAAACAATCAGGCATGAAATAAAGATATTGCGTTGGATTGTGCTCGTACTAATATTTTCACTGACAATATTCTGTAAAATTTTCTTCGTTTTCCTTCTCTTCATATGGGTAACTTAATGCTGTGCTATAGTACTGTTAAAAAATCTAACTGAGTATATTTTATTCCATACATGTGATTATTCTAGGTAGGAATACTTCTCATATCAGTCGATTTTCTAATAAATCAAAAACTTATTTGAAGATTTGTCAATCACTCGGCTGGAAAGGTGAAGGTGGCAGATTCGATGTTCTTCCACTTGTGCTTCAAGCAAGTGGCCAAGACCCTGAGTTGTTTGTCATACCGCCAGAGTTGATCATGGAAGTTGAGATAACTCATCCAAAGTAAGCAAATTGTTCATCTCGGCCAGTTAAGTTCAACTACTGCAAAATCCTTGCAGTAGAGAAAGCTGTAGTGAATAACGAGACTTGATAAACTCTCAGTAGGCAATTTGGATGCAGTTTATAGTTTGAAATGAAAAGTGGATAAAATTTATAGATTGTAGGGACAGGGTTCATACCCAATATGTCAGTCAAAATTCCCTGTCTATTTCCTGACGTTTCCTGATCGATAGTCAAATACAACTACTTTTCCCTGACCCCAATTTTACATATTTACGTATAAAAGTAGGTTAAGAAACTGAAGCCTAACAGATAGGTAATGTTTGCTATGGCACTATGCAAAGTGATAAAGTTCACATTTACTGACAACAAATTGAACAGCCACTTTGCAAACAACCATGCAAAGAGATAGTGAAATAGTATGTGAACTAAATAATCTATTTTCCCTGACTTTCCCTGACTTGAATAAAAATTATACAAAATTCCCTGACTATTCCAGGTTTTCCCTGACTTTTTATAAAAATGGCCTATTTCCCAGTGATTTTAGGTTCAGTATGAACCCTCTGGGAGATATCACTACGGTTTTAGAAAATTCCGTTACCGGGTAAGGTGCTTTGTGGCTGAAATTTTTGCCTCAAAATCAGGCAAGATCTATATATCTTTATATCTTTTTGCTTCCTTTCGAATTTTGCGTTGAAGTTTGAATTTTTTTATTATTAGCCTTTTTTGCACAAATTTTGTGCTTGAAGAACTGCAATATTCGACGAAAAGTTAACAAAAAAAACAAATGGAAAGGGCAATGGCAGTCTAGATATTCAAGAACGTCGAAACTGGGGGGAGTGTGGGGGAGTGGGGCACTTTGCATTAAATAGGATTTTTCTCTATATTTTACATTGTGTTGCAGAAGAAGGTACCATAATATGCCATCTTCCATTTGAAACCTTTAATGCTGGAAGCAACATGCAATGAAGAAACATGTCCGATATCAAAATCTAAACTAAAATTGCTTAGAAGAACTATTGCCAATTACCAATTGCCACATATATCTAAGTATTAATTTTTATGTTGATCTAGAAAGTGGTAACTGAAATGTAATTATTATTGTTGAGGTGATGTGCAAAATATGGCCCCAGTTGCCTTTTTATTCTGTTTCTTTCCTATCCACTCTTCGATAGATATCCGTGGTTTAAAGATCTAGGATTGAAATGGTACTGTTTGCCAGCTGTTTCAAGCTTGCTGTTTGATGTCGGAGGTGTAGAGTTTCCATGCGCTCCTTTTAATGGATGGTGAGTACCTAAAGCCAGTGATGTGCCGAGACACCTTCTGTTGAGGGGCGTTTCGACCAATTGACAAAGGTCCCAGAAAATACTGTTGTTACTAAAAAAAAGGTCCCAGAAAATACTGTTGCCAAATCTCTTCCAGCAAGGCTGCCCTTTGACCAACTTTCTTGCAATTTTGAAGATATAGGGGGAGGTGCGACGCCTCCACGCCCCCTAATCGGCACATCCTTGCCTAAAGCTGATGCTTTTAGTCTTCATAGGTCAGAAAGTTAAAATTTCAGCAACTAGGCATTGATAGTTACAGCTGATCGCTAGTAATGGTTGGACATAGACATCAATTGATAGATAAACTTTAACATTAGAACCTTGTATTTCCCTTACTATTTTACAAGAAATGCCAAAGTAGTTTTTCTTAAAATGAATTATCTAATATCATACTAAGCTTTTATTCAACTTGGGAATGAGCAAAGTGCATTTTGTCTATTTGATCTAAAAAACCACTTGTAATTAAAAATCTTATTCATTCACTTTAAAAACGCTATGATGAAAATCTCTAGGTACATGTCAACGGAAATTGGAGCGAGAAATTTTGGCGATGCAGCTAGGTATAATCTGTTGAAGGTGAGATCATCTATTCCGACTATACCATACAATGTATCTTAGGAAAATGCATAGTTCATCTCATAGCAGTTTGTAGCATTGAGAAAGTTTGAAACATCACAAAAGTCTAAGTTTGCAAGTTATGTTTTGGTTTACATTCCATCTGCTTCTCCATATACAGTTTCTCTACAAAAAATAGCCAGTGTTTGTTTAATATATCGCATGTACTCGTCAAATGGTAGCCATTAAGCACTGATCTTGCACATTTTTGGAGATAATGAACTGCATAGTTATATAACCTCTGTTTCTACAGTAAGTTTTCATTTCTAGCCAGTAGCGATGAAAATGGGCCTCAACACCCGTACAAATACATCACTTTGGAAAGATCAAGCATTGGTTGAATTGAACGTAGCAGTGCTTCACAGTTTCAACGTATGACTTCTTTGAAATTTCCATATTTATTATTAATAAATCAATTTCAAATATAGCAGATGAACTATATCACTTACAGGTAATGATATATATTACTATTGTTAAAATGATGACCTTGAGCATGGCTGAGGAACATCTAATAAGAACTTCGAGAAAATAAAGTCATTAACTGACTCCTCCAGTTTTGCTGTAGACATTGATATGTAGACCCTAGTTCTGCAAGATAAGTCTTAGTGATACATTCATTCAAAGTAGCTTCTTCTTCGTCTGAAACACTGTGAGGATAGATTTTTGATACCACTCAATCGCATACGATTGCTTCGTTTGGCTCCCAATATCTGAGCATACTAATTTTATACTCGAAGCACTAACTAGAGAGTGTCACTCACATACAGCCTCTTTTTCATCGCAGAATAAGTAGTACTAGCTGGGATGTGCTTATGGTGGGGAGGGGATTAGGCTCCGCAATATGTACGAAATTGCAAGAAATTTGGCCATGATGCATGAGCTTTGTCGTTCTTATGTCATAGAGTTTCTTGACTTTTTTGCAATTGGTCAAGTTTTTGTAAAATGCCCCCGCCCCAGGAAAGGAAATTGCTTAAGCATATATCAAAGTACTACCAACATAAATGATAATAACACTAATGTCCTCTTCATTTTGCAAGGAGCAGAGTCCTTAATGAATGCATTTTCTTTAGGCAGCAAAAGCGACGATAGTAGATCACCATACCGCTTCGGAATCGTTTATGAAGCATCTTGATAATGAGGTTGGTACTTATCAGTCTTTGATCGTAGCTTTCAATATCAAAAAGCTTTGAAGATTCAGATCAACAGTGGATGTTTAAAATATAGAGGAAAGCTTAATTAAAGATAACAGAAGCTCTGTACTTACATAGCAATTGATTATTAAGATCTATTTATAAGATGAAGTTTGCTGTCATAATTTTGCCTTGAGGGTAGCACTTTTTATCTATCATGAAAAATCGACTAAAACTAAGATACATAGCAGGCCCTATCTACAGCGGGAAAAGACACTAAGTCACCTAGTTTCCACTGCAGATAGGACGTACAATTTACAAACTGCACGTACAATTTACAAAACAGCAAATTTACAAAAGGGTAGCACTTTGTGCTCACGAAGCAGTTCTCCACAACGCAATCAAAAGCTCTAAAGCTCTCTGAGCCATAGGGATCAAATAAGTAGGCAAAAACACTAAATAATTATCATGCAATGAATTACACAAGTATTTTGAATATCTCTTTCTTTTTTCGATTGTCTTTTACTCCATATATCTTTTCAGCAAAAGCTCCGAGGAGGGTGCCCAGCTGATTGGGTCTGGATTGTTCCTCCATTATCTGGCAGTGCATGTCCAGTTTTTCATCAAGTGAGATTTACACTATTCAACGTTCAGGCAAAACTGTTTGCTTTATTTGATGCCATTCTGAGCCTAATGTGCATTGAATCCGAGCATCAGATCAAAACTTTTTTTAACTGCATCAATGTTGTATAGGCAGCTATTTGATGGAAATAAAGAGTAATTGCTTCAAAATCACTTTCCAATCTTGCACGTGATATTATCATAAATATTGAATCTTCTCTAGGAAATGCTGTCATACATAATAAAACCAATGTTTGACTACCAAGAAGACCCATTCAAGTACTTCCCGATTGATAAAGAGCAAAATGTAGGAAAGAAGCGATTTGGATTCAAGGAAGTAGCAAAGTGAGTAGATAAGCTTTATGAAAACACTCGTTTGATAAAAACTTGGAAATTGTTCATGAAATATGCTTACTTGCAAGAAATCTTTGCTTGAAATGATAGCTACCAAGTTCTGAAAGGCAGCCTATTTTAAGCTAGCCTCATATCCATACTCATTTGGTGCGCATAAAGGTAAGTTGCTCTTTATGTATCCCAATTACAACATGGTCATTTTCTTACCAGACTGACACAAACATTTACTTCATGCAGGGCTGTGAAGCTTACAGCCAAGTTGATGGGTGAGGCGATGGCCAAGAGACAAAAAGCAATAATTCTGTATGCTACGGAAACTGGCAAGGCAGAGAACTATGCGCAGATTCTTGGAGATTTATTTTCTCACGCTTTTGATCCAAAAGTCATTTGCATGTCAGATTTCAATTTGCATGAGCTTGAGTATGAGCAGCTGGTTCTAATTGTTACGAGCACTTTTGGCAATGGTGAAGCACCAAGTAATGGAGAGGTAAATAAAGCCGCCAAGTGTATATAAGAAAAAGTCAATCAAAACCGAAAAATATCTAAGGAAATTTCACCACTGGGCCAAGCCTGTGTAATGGTGCGTTTCACTTGTAGCAGTGCTCGGCCGTTATGCCTGTGGATTACCACAGACATCAAGAGTGAATACCAAGAAACCATTTTCGCTATTATTTTTGAAAAAGCTACAGAAAGTTCAAAACTATTAGGCCAAGAATCTTAATTTTTTGCTTTTTCTACTGAGCCATGGAGAGGTTCTACTGGGCCATTGGCCACTCCTAAGTGATGCCCAAACAAAGATATCACCCCCTGATCTGTCAATCCTCACCTGCCTACTATTGCATCTCTATTGCTTGAAAGTTCCTTCGATGGGATACTACTTGGTAATACAGAATGTTTAAGTCACTCCAGTACCATTGAAATTTGAGGGTATTGGGGAACACACCAACACCATTGAATTCCCTTAAAAGAAGAAGCGTTTGAACACAGATGCCAATCAATATCTGTTATAGATTATCTCTCATTCTTGCTTTCTTCATTCATACCATAGAAATTTGGAGAAATGTTGTACAATTTGAAGCATCCACAAACAGAGTAAGTATCATTTTGGAGGTTAATGGACCACTAGGAATGAGTAGAGGGCAGTTCCACATTCAATTTTGTTTACTTAAATACCAGCGAGATTATTGACAGAACCTTTTTCTCTCATTTAGTTTCTCTGTGAGAGCCAAGATATGATATGGTATGCGTAAAAGCAGTTTCTAGATAATTGCTGAAAATATTAAGATAGTAAATGAAATCAATTGCCTAAATAGTATTTAAAGCTTGGAAGCATCTGAAGTGCAAACAATTATCACTTGCCATATTTTAAGTGCTTATTCGGAAATACCCCTCATTCTAAAAGATCTGAAGCATCTTGGCTTTTCTTAGGATTAGTGGCATTCACGTGTTTGGAAATATTAAGCCCTATTTTCACGAAGTCCCTTCCCTTATACCAAAGAGTTTCAAAATTTTAATATGGAAAATTTATGTAATTGATTTTTCGTTGCATTTGTCACAATATGCTTTCTGTAAATAGCAGCCCATGCCCGGAGATACGTACGATGGCACGTGCGTGTTCCCACAAACCTGCAAAATCCCCAGTACTAACGAAAAATTGCCCGTGCCATTACCACTATCAACCGTAAAATCGTACATGTCAAATAGGAACTTCGTTATCGCAGCTGTAACATTGAATTTGTCACAATGTGCCTTCTTTACACAGTTAGATTATTGATGTTGAAGAATTCTCATGCAAGACGATTAATACAGATGGACTCAAGAAAATAGCTCCTTTTGTCATTAAAATCAAATAACATCCTTTTTGTCAGTCTCACTGTGACTACTACATCTTGCTTTGCAAAAGGTCTGAAAGTGCGGAGCCACGTCATCTTAGCAATATCCACATTCAGCAGTATGGTAGCAAAGGTCGCACTGAAGGAGATCAATCAGAACCGCTGGCCAATCTCAGGTTTGCATTCAATTTTTTGCTGCTAAAAAGCCTTTTCATTAAATTAACTCTTTATTCAATATTACTGGGGTTTCTTTCGGAAAGAGCTACTCTCAGTTAATCTTGCTCTGCCACCAGTTGGCTGACACAAGACTGTTGAACAGCTCACGCACAGGACAACTGTTTGAGCATGGCTGAATACTGTTGTGATTTTGAAACAACCTGGGCATTTGACATCCATGAAATAAGAGTTTGGTGACTGCACCAGTCTTTTTAGTTTGTGACTTTATAGAAAAAGAGGTTAATTGATACTTTGTACCTCAGTAGGACAAAGCTATTTTTGCACTAAATGCAGTTTATAGGTGATCGCTTTAGCTTTTGAAGGTGAGAAGCTTTTGAGAAAGAGTACGCCCCTTTTTATAAGAAAACCATCATTTTGTCTGAACTTCAATTTTCTTAACTTTTCCTGAAATTGAGCATGAGATTTTCTTAAATTTTTCTTAACTTTTTCTGAAATAAACTGGCTAAAATGATTTACAATTTTGTTATTAATCTTCTATACTCAAATGTGAGTTCCATGTTTAATATTTTGAATGCAATAACGACGAATTATCGATTTTTGGCCAATAAAAACACTTAATTTTGCAAGTTGAGCCTCGTGGTTGTCTTAAGATTTTCTTAAGATTTTGGCCATTTGAGCCTCATTTTCATATGAACTTTTTGTTGTAAAAAATGCGTATGCTCTGCAGATCTTAAGTAGATTTTAGATCACCAATCTATTTTTGTCAGTGTAGACATCGCGTTCTTCTCTTCACAACTTAAAGGATAATGATATCTCTCAGCTACACATAATATTACTCTAGCAATATTAATCTGATCTTGTTGTAGATTTTCTGTATTTGGTCTTGGCTCAAGAGCGTACCCACATTTCTGCGCATTCGCACATTCTTGCAGAAACCTGATCGTGGGCCTTGGTGGAGAAGAGATTTTCCCAATTGGAGAGGGGGATGAGTTGTGTGGTCAAGAAGAGTCTTTCATGAGCTGGGCAAAGGATGTTTTTAAGGTTAAATTTGCTACAACGGTCTTGCCTTCTAATCATTATAGCAAAAATCTTTCTCAGTTATATACTGCTAGTCGATCATAAAAAAGATCTTGCTAGTCTGTCTAGTAAGAGGTGTGTTGATTTTCTAAATCTCTAATTTCATTTAAGCATCCTGGTAGTAAGTAAATGTTGCTGAGGTAGACCTTTCAGCTGTGGCTTCAAAGCCTCTGGAGCAAGGACGTAACTGGAGGACATGCACTAGGAATGGGGCAAAAACCTGCCAGTGCAAGCACTTTGTAGGGGCATAGCCTTATTTTCCTATGTAGCGATTCTATTTGGGGGGTAGAACCATGCAAAATGTTTCGTTTGGGGAAGCGTTGCTCCCCGTCTCCCCTGCTGGTACGTGCTTGCTTTGGAAAGAATATGTGCTATTATGAAAAAACTGTACTTGTTTCTGCAGGTGGCCTGCGAGACATTCTGCACGGAGTTCAAAGTGAATAAAGCGGTAGACAGCTTGGCAGTTTCCTCTAACTCGTGGAAAAAAGGAAAATTCAGATATTTTACTGAAGAGTCAACTGAAGCAGGCGATCATTTCAAAGGTATGAATTTTGCAAGGCTTCTGAAAACAGCAAAAATTGCAAAATTTGTATGTAGATTATCCATAATATTCTTTTATTAATTGCTCAAGAAAAGTTTGGTTAACAAAAGTATTTAAAATTTTCCCATTGAAATTCCAATTTGAATATCCGATTAAGAGGTATACATCAAGTGTTTTGAGATTCAAAAAAGAGTTCCTGCTAGCAAAGAGGCAAGGTAAAAGCGAACCACCAGCAAACGAAGTGTGCTTCTTCTAAGAGTTCATCATTGAAATACTCCAGGCAGTAGCCTAAGGGTTAGAGATGAATACAGAGGGTGTATCTTCTAGAGTTTTTTAAATTCTTCATGGTCTAGAAACTTTTCTGAAACAGATTTGAAAGAACAGATTATTTAGACGTAAGTGGAAAATCTGCCACTAATATTGGCTGAAACAAGGAATCATATAATATAGTAGTCATACCACAACAGAAATCTACCAGATGGGTATAAAAATTTTCTCAGAGCTATTCAAGGTAATCAATTAATGCAACCTATTTCCAGGTCTTGAAAAACTTCATAAAAAGAAGATAGCTGTTGCCAAAGTCATATCAAAGCAGAAACTCCAGCATCCTGATTCCAGGTAATTCTTCTTACAACACATCGAAATAACTGCGGGGCACTTGTTAGCACCGAAATTAACCAGTTCAGATAACATATCAAGAGAGAAGGTACAGTAATAGTGAAACAAGTGGCATCAAGCGTAGTAAAAAGCTCTGTGTTTTAGGAAGCTATTATTGGAAAGCACAAAGAAAAATTTTCATATATGAATATTTAGAGCAGAAGAGAATTTAGCCTTTTGATTTGCAGGAAATCGAAGATAATTTTTTTTCAAAAATGTGACCTACATTTTAAAACATTGAAAGGAAGATTTTCAGTACTGAAAATTTTTGTAGCAATGAATTTTTTTATTTGTCAATTTGTTTCTTAGTACAGTTTCGTGCAATCCTATAATTACTCATTTATATTTGTGGAACAAAATTAATGAAATCTTTTTCCTTTATATTGATCTTTTCACTATCATTCCAGTCGCTCAACAATTTTGCTGACCATGAGCATCAAAGACCAAGAAGATATGACGTACTCTCCCGGTGATCATCTGGCTATATTTCCAGAAAATAAATCAGGACTAGTGAACAAACTTATTAGCATGCTGGAAGAAGCACCAAGCCCAGATGCACCCATCAAAATGGAAATTTGCAAAGAAGTGTCAGGTGTGATAATCGCTTACTGCATTGAATTGAATTTGACATAATAGAGTTCATTAGTATGACGTCACGAAAATTCTACTTTTAGAATATTTAATTTTAGTTTTAAATTCTGAAAAAGTACTTAGAATTAGCTACTATTGACAAACTTCAGTCCTATTTTGAGTCTGGTTCCAAACGTTTAGAACCAGGAGAAAAATCCAGTGGTTTGCCATTTCCTTGTTCATTTAGCTTTAGTTCAGTAATCATAATCAATTAAATAGCACTAAATGAACAAGGAAATGTAGTAATGAACACAATTATGTTTGCAGTTCACTAGTTACTGTAAATTTTATGAAAACAACAGTTGCACAAAAATTCAAAAATTTATTTGTTTCTATGACCTGTAATTTCGTGCCTTCTGCAATGCAAGCATTTATTGTCTTTGCATTACCCGGAAGGGTAAGATCAGCCTCAAAATGGGAATAGGGATGCTATTAATCGACAAAAATATGATAAAGAATGGCTCTTTGAAATTCAAGAGAGATTCTTGGAGAGTATGCAATGAAGGATGCTGCATAAGATAAGCACGATAGTATTATTAATATATTTTGCAGTTAGGAAATCAATCTACTCTCAAGTGCCAAATAAACGTCCCCTCCCTTTGTTAATTTTTTAATTTCTTTCCAGCTTCCCGGACATTATTAGCATCCCCCCTTTTATCAATTTTAAAGAAAATGAAGATATAATTTTAATAGCTGTTCATTTTTTTCCTTTCTTTGTTAGTTCCATTCACGTCCACTTTTCGAGGCAAAACGGCGTGTTTCAAGTATCCGAGTCCGAAGTAGAAGGATGCTTCTGTATATATATTTTAGTTTTATGTCTTACGAGAACCTTTTTTGGCTCATTCCGTCGCTTCATAATCATTTTAAGCCGTTTTTCAAATTCTACCCACCTTTATTTTGGCCTCCGTCAATTAAAATTTGGAAATTTTTCCAATCCCTGCTAATCAGGACCCCCTGTTTATATGGAATTTGAGAGTAGGTATTCATGAGAAACAAACAGTTTTCTATGAACTATTGCATCATCATCAGATACAAAATTCATGTTCTATTACTAGTTCCATGTATTTCAGGACCGTTTGGGCCAATCAAAAAGTGGGAAACACTAACCCGATTGCCTTCTCCGTGCACCCTTCGAGAGGCGTTAACTCGATACTTGGACATCACCTCCCCACCTACACCACAATTCCTCACACAACTTGCAATGCTGGTGAGTTTTTACGATCGGTAGAGACAATTCCTTAAGAGATACTAGGCCTGTGATTGCTAGTAAATATATGAAGATGTTCTTCGTTGTTATTTTGATGAATTTTCCATACAGATAAGAAACCAAATCTCACAACACTTTACTGTTGCACTCGTTGGCATCGAATGGCCCGATTGAAGATTTTGGAATTGCAATACCCATTTCCATTTATTAAGCACCCCCAACTAAGCAATGTTGGAAAAATCCAACCCATGGTTTTACTAATCTAAAGATTTCAAAGTTTTAAAAGGGATTATTAAGTAAAACCCAGCGACTTTGTTAACGTAAATGAGTATTGACAACTAAGGAAATCAGAACAAACTATTTACCTTATACTTATACAATGCTAACAACTAATTGCAGTAATTTTGAAATGCTTGGGTCCCCTTACTGCCTATTGAGCATTGGCCCCCAACTATTAATAACTCCCCAATTTATGCATTTTTAACAGAGATGCTAACTCCCTTCTTTACTATACCCTCTTCTATTCGGTGCCAAAGAGTGAGAATAAAATGTTTGTCAAATTGTCTGAAAATCTCTCAGTATACAGGAATCATATAACTTACCAACCTGCCTTCCAATTTTTCTGATCTTCAGATTTTTTCAATAGGCAACAGATCCAGAAGAAAAAAAGAGATTGGAAGATCTTGGGAAGGTAAATTGATTGCTTAAGTCTAAACATCTTTCAATACCTGTATTCTTCTATTTTATTCTGGCTATAATTAAAAGAATTTTTCATTCTAGGGCTCAAGCACGTATGAAGATTGGAAATTTTACGGATTTCCAAATATTATTGAAGTGATTGAAGAATTTTCATCCCTCAAGATCGATGTTACGTTTATTCTGACACAGCTGCCCATTTTGCAGTCGGTAAGTATCAAAAAACAGGTGACTACATTGCTACTTACAGCAAAGGAAACGAAAATGTACCGTTGTACCTCACTTTATTTTGACTCTGAAAATATCCTTCGCTATTGGATAGATTTTTGATGAATAGTCAATTTAACTTTCGCATACAACGATGACTTATTGTCTCCTCCACAGCGTTATTATTCCATCTCGTCATCACCATTGTTGCATCCGGATCAGGTTCACATTACAGTTGCTGTTGTGAAGTACCAAACCCAAGGTAATTTATCTCATTACCACACATCATGAAGCTTCAACATTTTAGATTAATATATTGGTTATTTAGCTATGCCTTTTTGGGGGTATGATAGCGTCAAGATTACCTTCTCTTCCTGCCGATATGCAATATCCTGTAATATTGATGCGTATTTCACAGAGGCCACTTTCTTGTTGCAGGGGGAAAAGGACCTGAGCATTATGGAGTTTGTTCAACTTGGCTGGATTCCCTTAATGCAGGGGATGCAGTTCCTGTTCGCATTAGATCGTATGCTTTGCTTTTTTCTTCTGCATATTAAACATAAAAAAGTATACAAAACATTACTTTATTTCTACCTCCATACTATTCAATTTTGATTGTATAATGGAAGCATCTACTAGATCAAAAATGTCACTAATGATGCCAATCACATCTGAAAAATGCTTCAGCAAAAACACCAGCAAATTTCGAAATTCTTCCCTTTTTCATATCTGTGACTGTAGCTATCTTCAAAGTTCTCATCCACATTTAAAGCAAACATTTTCAACAGTGTTGAAAATCTTGTTCCATTTTTAACACCTCTAGCTCTTTACTATGAAATATTTCCCATGTTCAAAAATGGGAGCCCAACAGATCAGTTCGTTAAAAAACAGCCCAACAAAAAAGCTCTGCAAAATCTGTTTACATGCCAAAATAGGAATTCAAACTCTACAACAGCGGAATCATATTTGTTATGATTTGTCGATGATGCACTTGAAAGAAGTCTTTCTCTGAGTACTGCCTTTGGATTCTAACACTCTTAGCCTAGCTTAAGGTAACTAGAAATGCTAGCCTGTAACAACGCTCTTTGTAGTTAGGAGTTCTTGAAGGAATACATCAAGGAAACGTTTGAAAAATAGGTAGGAGTATGCATTGAATTCCTGGTTGCAGGATGTGTAGGGATTCACTTGAGTGAGTGCCTGTTTGTGTGCTGCTGTTTAAGATTACAGCTTGATTCGATACACTCTTTTGTATAAGAACATAGTTTGTAAGAGTATTCTGGCTCAAAATCGCTTAATTTAAGAATAATGCAAGACTCCAGTTTCATCAAGACTTAGAATTTTGTGTATTTGAGCTATAAAACGGCTTGTTGATTTACTTTTCACTGGCGATGCAACTATTCTGCTCCACTTTTATTTTGCTTTATGATAAGGTAGGACTGTAGTGAAAACTGAACTTGTTATTCCTCCTTGTGTGTACCAAACTTATTTTGAATGCTTAACACTCTTAATATTAACACAAGTTCTATTGTGTTAATATTAGTATTACAATGATCTACCAAATTAGTTTGTAGTTGTGTAAATTAGCGTAACGTTTAGTCTAGCTCGTCTTTGGTTGATTAAAGACTTTAAAAGGTCTTACTATGAAATTGATATTATGACAAGCACATCAATAAATATTTGAATATAATCCTTTGAATTTCTGGCGTAGTTACACCTTCGATATTTAAGAGTAATTTACGAATAATCCAAGGCTCAAAACCAAACATTTTAAGAATATGAGACTTAAAGAATTTGGATTTTCTTATAAAAAAGAGTGTTTATCGAGGCATTTTGAATAGCAGCTAATTCATCACATTGATCTGCAGCAAATGGTAAATATAGAAGTGCGATATATCAGTAGTGCTTACTATCAGTAGATCTTTGAGTATGTAGATCAAAATTTTCAATTATGTTTTTTTCAGTGCACCAAGCTTCCATCTTCCTGATGATCAATTCCTTCCTGTATTGATGATTGGGCCGGGGACTGGCATAGCTCCATTTAGGGCTTTTTGGCAGCATCGATTACATCAGCTGTCGAATGACAAAAAGAAGCAAGATCTCGGTCCATTGGAATTATATTTCGGATGCAGAACATCAACATTGGATTTCATCTATCAAGATGAGCTGAATAGCATGCAAAAGGAAGGTGTACTTGAAGGGCTACACATTGCTTTTTCAAGAGAACCAGGACAATCAAAGGTTTCTATTCCTAAGCAGATTAATATCTTACTATATATCCAATTTAGCTTTCTGAATTAGAATATTTGCTGTTAATTTCTTGCTTTGGAAGTGTTGTCTTCTAATGTTTCTGTAGATATGCTGCTAGTATATTGGGTAAACATTAGCTATGTTAATTGATATGTTTCAACCTCTGGAAGTTGGTACCAAATCTTAGCTCTTGCTTCACTCACGTAGCGAATTCACCCGTAATAAAAATTTTGCATTAAGGTATTTTAGATTTCTGTTCCTTAGATTCAATTTATGGGACTTTTTAAAAGTATCTGTCTTCTACCAGAACTGGAACATACTTGAGCTTACAGCATTCATAACGCAAACTTGCTTGTTATTTAACTGGTACATATATTAGTAGATGTTGGCAACAGTTCCAAAGCCTTAAAATGGTACTGGGTGATACAATCTCTGCACTATTCCACAATAGTTTGAGGTTTTTCTGCGCTATGGAGAGCACTAAATTATTCTTATATAGCAACTTTCCCTCAAAACTATTATCCAGAAATGCGATCGTCAACGTAAAGTTCACAGTCAATGACAGTCTTTTGTTGCTTCTCCAGCAATATGTCCAAGACCTACTAAAGCTGAATTATGAGCACGTGTGTGAGTTAATTCTCCTCAATGGGGGACATATTTATGTTTGCGGTGACGTTTCAATGGCAGCTGACGTCTCAAAGACGCTGCTCAATTTGTTTCAAGAATTTGCTGCATTGTCTGAAGTAGAAGCGCAGGAGCTTATGGCCATGCTAAGAGTAAGTTGAGCTTGACATGACTAAAGTACTAGATTTTTACAGGGAGATTTTACATGGTGTGCTTGCATCCACATGCTATATTGTCGGTTTGAAAAAGGGAGCATTTTCAGAAATTGGAAAGTTGGCAGATATCGCAACAAGTAATTTTATCGAATTTCACAATCTGGCGTTAAAAGTTTACACTGCTTCAAAGAGCTACCTTATTGCATAAAATGTGTGGCATACAGTAGATGACGGGGCTTAAATGAACGGGTCATTAATTAATTTAATTTTTTACAAAATTTTTAAATTTGGTGACATTAATTAACGTAATTTAGCGAGTGCATTCCTACGAAGCAAGTTCAAGGAACTATCACAACGCGTTGCAATAGGGAACTCCAACGCGTTGTGGTAATCCCTTGAGCTTGCTTCATAAATCTTTGCTTTTGAACTTCTCTCAATCAGCTCTAACTCATCCATATTTCCTCAAGCAATTACCCTCATACATTTAATGTATTAAGGTATATCTCGAGAACAGTGCGTGATAATAATATGAAATTTTCAGGTTCTTAGTTTCTCGTGCTGTATAAGTGAATGCTAAAAAATGAGCAAAATTGAAGAAAGTCACATGGGGATCGTCTGTTAAATTGACGTGGAATGTCCCAAAATGCTATTTCATGTGATTTTAAGAGGTTAGATTTGGTTAGAACTCATTCTAGCTTCCCTTGCAATTCTTTTTGCCAGTAAGATTCCCCCTCTTCTCATGATATATTTTCCAACAAGCAATTAATTTAAAACTAAAAAATGCAATGGAAAAGCTACAATTGGAAAGAATGACTAAACTGAAGTAATCTATGTTTCAGTCATCAGGAAGATACCATGAAGACATATTTGGTGTCACACTGCGAACAGCAGAGGTAACTGACCGTGTACGCACCGCTGCTAAGAAGTAAGTTTGGTGTTGCTTCACTTCACAGTATGTAAGATATAAATTTTCCATGGCACACTCAATATCATAAATACAGCTTCCTCAATCGTATTGAGCTTCTTTTTGTAGACAACTCTTTTTGTGTTGAAAACCATTTATCCAAATTTCACTAACTTATCACATTATGCACACCAATTAAAATCTACGGGCTAAAGGAAACCAGGTTTCGTTTCATCGTGCTAACATTGAATTATTGCATAACAGCTCAATTCAAGACCCTCGCTTTTCCTCTTTTACTCTGCATGATATTTTCACATGGTGCTATAGTTGACTAAGTTTGATCATTTGATAGTGTTTCTAAAGGTGATCCTAAGCTTTGCAATAGTTCTTGGCAGCCTGTAGCTCTCCTTTTTATACCATCTTTTAATGAAGATGTTGTTTGTAGGGTTAGGTCATTTGCAAGCGGATCAATGGAAGGTGGAAAGGTAAATAAGTATAAATAGTCTGTTGGTACTACAGAACTTAACCATAGCACGAAAAAGTATGTCTAGAAATCTTGCAGCTTTTTCGTGCTCTTCATAAATACGCATCTGAAGAGAGGCCACCCGAACAACAGAAAACAACTAAATCCATTCTATACGACCTTCCATTTAGAGATTCAGTGCTATAGCATCATCTAGAGTGACATATTGAAGAATGAAGACTAATGAAGCAGTACTAGAGGCTATAAGAGAAACTGGATATTATTATTGAAGATAAAAGTGTCCCAAACCTTTCTTGGATTACTTCCAACATTGCTTCAAGGCTTTCTTTTGCCTTGTTTTGTAGATGTGTTCTTATCTCAAGCCTCAAAGCAATTGACAATGATAATAGATCAGTATCCAGCTTTTGACATACCTAATCATTTAAAGCAAGATTTGTCACAACATAAACGATTCATCTTAAATGGCAATGTTGATACAGATAGTGAATCTTTGGCGTATTCTCTCCTTGCAGATAGCGCGATACAATTTCTACCGTAACATTATACTAGCTGTTTATCATGCTTTTAACTGTGAAACTGTGGTCTATCAATTATCATTCTGTGTATCTTTTTCCATAGGAAGCATCTATCAGACAGTATTCGCTGTCTCTGATTCAAGGGGTAAGTCATAATGTAGGGTTCGTAAAGAAAATAAAATCAAGGGGTAAGTCATAATGCAGGGTTCGTAAAGAAAATAATTTCCCTTACTTTTTCTGTTCTATAATTTTCTTTGGCAAATACACGTTTTTTTTTTATAAGAAAACCATCATTTTGCCTAAGCCTAAACTTTCCTATCCTTTCCCAAAATTGAGAATGAGATTCTCTAGAGATTTTTTTAATTCTTTCTGACGTAAAATGGCTAAAATGTATTACACTATCTTTGTCTGTAGTGTATACTCGAATTTGACTTCCAACTTTGACATTACGAATGTAATAATGATGATGCAGTATCGATTTGTGGCCAGCAAGAACATTTCATTTTGGAGATTGAGCCTTGTGATCTTTTAAGATTTTGGCTACTTGAGCCTCACTTTCTTATAAACTTTTTCTTATTAAAGAAAGTGTGCAATGAATTTGGATACATTTTCCTCTAATTGACTCTTAAATAATACGTTTTCCCAGACTATGCAGCAAAAAGATCTCGAATTAAAGTTGAATACGTCCAAGATATACATGTTTTAATGCCCTTGATATTTCAGCCTTTTGTAAGCTGAGTCCTGAACTAAGGCATCAAATGATTTAGGGAACACTGATAGAATGTTGAACGAGTAGTTGATATGAGGTTCAGACGTGCTGTTAAAATCTTTGTGATAAGGACACAGGCCCACAAGAATTCATGAGAATGTCATATACATTCCTTGATTTGGTGTGGCGAACACAGATTCTCCCTGACCATACAATAAGTTCCCTGATTTTCCCTGAATCCTGTCAGCATGACAGAATTTTTCCTGACTGTACAAGTTCTGTGTTGAACAAAGGTCCAACTCAACTTCACACAATGAGTGAGAAATACCTAATTTTTTGGCATATAACAGTCTTTAATGATGTTTTTCAGCTTGCAAGGAAGGAGAGACCGGAAATGCTAAATCCATCAAGACAGAAGGAAATAGAGGAAAATGGAGGGAAAAAACAAGAATCGATGTAAGATATTTGAAACATTAGAACGAGATAGATAGAAAAGTGTTTCCAAGGTGCTTATCGTCTTCACCATAGCTTTGTTACACTGTTGTTTTCGGTCAAGTATCCATTCTCCTGAAAAATTCTGACGTTTGCAAAGAGGAGTTGAAGTAAATTCTTTCTTATAGCTACCAAGAAATGGGTCAATCATTTAGTACGTACGCACGAATGGAGAGGGGGGTCGAGCACAAGCGTACACCATGTGTATAAGGAGGGTGTAAACCTCTCTTTCGTTTACGCCAGGATTATTAGAAAAAAACAGCACAATACTTATATTTCCAAACATTTATCTATCCAAAACCAATGCTCCTCATTACAAATCAGTGCCACGGGTCTTTTACAAGCATCACGTGTAGGCCCTCCTAGCGTTAAACTTTTCTCAAAGTTGAACTCTAGTTAACCTTGTAGACTTTATGTCTGATTGAACAACTCCAACTCCTTCTCTAATGCTGGGTGCCAAATTTATACATTAGAGCGGAGTGCTAGTTGGTCCCCACACACAATACTTGCCTAACATTAATTCATCATGTGATTATTAAGTCTAATTACACAACAGTGATAACTAAACAAACTACAATAATGCTCATTAGCCTAACGAACGGAAATCTAATAAAGAACTAATTATAAATGACTAAATATTGCTGCAAGCGA
>WIPJ01000963.1:415697-439431 GCA_018155075.1 Cassiopea andromeda
ACTATCTGCACGAAAAACTAAACTAAAAATGAAACCTAGAAGTAACCGTACTACAGGGGAGGTCGTTGACACGTACGTACGCAAAAAAGTATCTTTTTACATGTATTTTGTAATATTTTCATATGCAAGGTACTTTTGTTATACTTTGCTGTCTTTGATGACGACTTTCATTACTGTTTTATAAAACATTTGCTATGACTATTTCCCTGTCTCTCAAATGTCTTAAAGTCTTTTTCTCTATAGAATTATTGATTGGAAATTTAAAAACATTGCCGTTAGAATTGGGAGGATTCAAAGGAGTAAGAGTACGTACGCAATGGTGGGGGTCGTAACAAGCGTACATGTACGTGCGATGGGGGAGGGGTAAAAAATTTGCCATTTCGGTGCATACTTTATAATTGAATGACACCTTAAGCGCAATGAATTCTCCATATAACTAGGTAACTCTCTTTCTATAACCAGAAAAAAAAACAACAAAATGTGATATTGTAGTGCAGGACTAAGCGAACTGTCACGAAATTGGAAAATGTGAATAGCACGAATCCTACTTCCAAAACTTATGAAAATAATAAAATGAATAATCGCTTGATTCAATTCCAATGCCACTGATGGTCAAATTACAAATAATTACAAATGTAGATGATATGTAAGAGTATAAGTAAGATTAAATTGCAAGTGGAAAATTCACGAAAATAGTACTATGTTCATGAAATATTATAAGTTCAAATCATGCTTTGCAGAAATAAGTCATGTTTTTCACTTTCAGGTCGATGAACAATGGGAATACGCTGCAGATTCCAAGATAAATGGAAATCTTAATGGAAACTCATAAACAATAATCAATCCATAACTTTTTTCTGTGTGCTCCTTATTTTGTTTGGTGTAGCTGTAATAAGAGTTGAGTCTTTCGACTAATGGACATCGCAAGCTGTTGAAGCATCATGCTTAATTTACAATACCATTTGCTACTGTCTCCTTTCTGTACAATGCTGCATCCCATAAGTATAATTCTAGACTTTGCTGAGGAAAGCAAGAACAGGGATGATGCCAGCGGGAGACTTGGAGGCTGTAGCCCCCAAAAATGTTGCTAGCCCCTCGTCGGCACCTACATTTTCTATGCACAGTGGGCACTTCCGTGACCTTTTTCTGCCTTAGTCTTTTTAGGCAATACTATAGGCATTGTCTGCAAAGATTATTGGACACCGCTCACTGTCGGCGCTTTGACAGCTCTAGCTACCCCTCCCCCCAGCAATTATTTTCTGGCGCCATCACTTAGCAAGAATGAAACAAAATGTTTTTCCATAGAGAAAATAACGGCTATACCAGATGATTTTAAAGCAAGAAAACTGCAGCGAATATGAAGCTAGATGTACTCTTTTAAACTAAACATATTTGATCAGAAAATTGAAAGGTGCTCAATGAGAAAAGAAATTTAACACTGCAGTAATTAGGTATGGAGAGGAATGCGAGAATTAAAGGCTTTACACGTAAACAGGCCATGGATAATATAAAAAAGTCCACAGGCATGGTACAAAGGTGACTATCAACATTTCCCCAACACAGGCATTTTGTCTTTTTATTGATATAACCCTAAACATTAATTTTGGTTTACTATTGGTACATCTAGTGGGTGCAAATGCAAGCAGATACAATAGCGCTAATGGCAGAAATTAAAATTTTTATTCAAATTTGTGAAAGAAAAGGGTTCAACTAGGTTTCAATACATATTTCTTTTATAGAAAATCATCATTTTACCTGTGCCTCAATTTTCTTAACTTTTCCCCAAAATTGAGCCTGAGATTTTCTTAAATTTTTCTTACTTTTACTGAGGTAAACTGGCTAGAATGGTTTATATTTTCATTATTAATATTGTATACTTGAATTTGAATTCAATCTTTAACATTTTGAATGCAAGAACGACGAAATATTGATTTTCGGCCAACAAAAAACACTAAATGTTGGAAATTGAGCCTCGTGATTTTCTTAAGATTTTCTTCAGATTTTGACTATTTGAGCCTCATTTTCTTATAAACTTCTTTCTTATAACAGAATACGTGTAGCCAAAAGCAAACCAAAAGACTGCAATGTGATGTTATGGGGAACTAGAAGACGAAAGCCCATGCAAATAACCCAAAAATAATGGCACAAAGAGTAAGGACTAGCAATAAATAGAATGAAAAAATAATTGAGCCATTGTTTTCTATGAATGAAAGAATAATTCTTGCCAATACAAACCAGAATCTAATGCTCAAGCTTGGTTTTATGGATGATTTCAAATTCCACTGTGATGTAACATTCCACAACTTATCAAAGTTGTATTACTTTCCAGAATGTAAGGATAGGCTATGAACATTTAATATTCAACTAATGATTTATTCACTCAATCTCTTGAATGCAAAGTAATTTGGAAATATTGCAACAGCATTACTCAAATTAAAAAAGTCCCATTCATTATTTATCCCTCAGGTTGTGACTGAAGAAAATTGACTGCATGGGTAATTTTTTTTATTACCCAGCCTTGCACACTGTAAAAACAATAATTACCCAACCAATATAGAGCTATTAAAAATATGTTACCCCACTTTTGAAAGAGAAAAAATATTATATACCAATTGTGAAGGCTGCAAGAAAAATTATTTACCCAGCCTATTTTCTCCTTGGCCCCAACATAAGGCATAAATTATGAATGATCCCTAACTGGAATGCATGAAGCAGGTTACCACTTGTTCCACTACTAATTTCATGGGTCATTCCACTTACTAGATTTCAAGAAAAGACTGAAAAGAAACAACACAAAATTACTTCCTACAAGCAGCAGGTCATATGTTGACTAGAAACTCATGAGCAAAAGAATCTAAAACAATACATTCTTATGTGCACTAACTTTTATTTTTCAAGGCAACATCAATCATTTCATTTTCTGAAACAATTTTCTCTCTAGGTTTCTTTACTTCAGCACCTCTTTTTGTTTCTTCTTCATCAATCTTCTGCCAATCTATGTATGTTAGAGGCTTCACCCCTTTAGATTCTAGAAAGCTGTGAAGGTCACTATCAGACAACCCTTTTAAGTTTACATTCTCATCTTTTAAATCTTCCACTATCACATTGCCAGTTGCCTTTGATTCAACCATTGTTGTTAGTATAACACCAACTGGTCCATGTTTTACCCAACCACTGCAGTACAGTCCTTTAATAACTTTGTTACTTCCAGCTTCTTCCACCACTCTTCCATCATTATTAGGTATGAAGCCCATCTTTGAATCAAATGGGATTCCATCATCAACTTTAATACTTCTATAGCCGATGCTCCTAAGAACCAAGCCACACTCAACTTCTTCAAATTTCCCTGTGCCAACTGCTCTAGTGGAACCATCATCTGATTTCCTTAGCTCATTTATTTCAAATACAACTCCAGTGACTTTATTCCCATTGCCCAAAATTTCAACAGGACTTCTAAAGAATACAGGGAACAATTTATTCTTTTTCTCTAAATCTTCCTGGGTGGGGTCACTAAATGCTGTTTTACACATAAGTTCTATTAGCCTTTTCTTTGGTCTAGGAAGAGTTGAAACTACCTGTCTGGCATGATCAAAGTCATCTTTTCTGAACATTGTTCTACATTCAGGAAGATTTATTAGTTCTCGTATCTCTTTAATTGTGAAAGCAGCTTCTAATGGCCCACGTCTTCCAGCTACTAGAACATTCCTTATGCTACTTTTCTGCAAAACATCCAAGGCATGACTACAAATGTCAGTATATTTCAAGCTATCAAAAGGTGAAAGAAGAATTCTTGCTACATCAATGGCTACATTCCCATGTCCAACTACAACAGCTGTCTCTGTTGATAAATTAGGGTTCAAATCTTTATGTGCAGGCATTCCATTATACCATCCAACAAATGCACGAGCAGAAAGTACACCATCCAATTCTTCACCTAAGAAGTTAATCTAGGAGGTTATACTTTCGCCTTAGTGTAAGATTAATGTGCATTTGATCATGAATGAATTCTAGAAATGAAACTTTAATAACTAAATGAAGACTTTTAATATCCTGCTGTCATCATCAAAAAGTACTACTAATCTTGAAAGCTTTAAGACAAATATAAGATCTTGGAGATCAAAGTCATGCAGCTGCAGAATCTGTAAAAATTTTATTGATAATATATATTTTGTTTAATTTTGTAAATAGTTGGCAAAAATTAGTTTCCACTATAACTTTACATATGTAAGGTAACTTTAAATAAAGTGCTTGTACTTATTATTTATTATTTTCCCCCCATGTAAATATCATAAAATTTCATGAAATGAAGATTGGGTTGGATCATTAGTGAAAGTTCAATTCCAAAATTTTTTGTCAAATTCAAAGTTCAAAAAATATGACAAAAGAACATGGAGGAAAATTTATGAATTCTTCTTGAACCACAACTACATCAAAAAGGGCTGGAACTGCCAATAGACCCCATAATTCCATATTTGGCATTTTATATCATTCTTGAGAAGTGCCATTTCTTTGAGCTTCTATTACAAAAATTCTATTTTTGCACAAAAATTTTCTAGCATTTGGTGAAAGCATAATTCAAAAGTTTCCAATGTTAAATAAAGCGAATTAATAGGTTTACCGCTTATTCCAAGCGTTTTGTCCTTATCAGCACCATAAGCCAATACAACACCGTCATAGATGGCTCTAAGGTCTTTCGTTTTTACATCCACTCCAACATTGACATTACCATAAAAGTTGCAACGGTTATTTTCCGCAATAGCTTGAAATGTATTGATAACATTTTTTACTTCTGGATGATCAGGTGCTACGCCAAACCTAACAAGGCCAAAGGGTACTGGTGACCTTTCATAGATGTCAACTATTGCACGTTTATCAAGCTTGAGAATCTGTTGTGCTGTATAGAAACCAGCTGGACCACTTCCAACGATGCAGATTCTAGGAGCTTTAATGTGATCTGTGGACAAAGGCCGTGAAGGAAGCAATATGGTACTAAAACGTTGGCCCTGTCGAAAGCCAAGCAGCGTCAACTTTGGAAAACTTGCTAGTGTTACGCAATTTGCAGTTCTAAAACGCGAGAACCTTGAAGCCATCTTTATCTAGGTAGATAATTAAGTACGTACGAAGATTCTGTGCTAGTACAACACGAATACGCTTCAAAAAATGCACAGTTGCATTAGTTACTTCCAGAACCAAACGTGGTCAATTGCAGTCACAGCACTTCCCGTGCCTAAATGTCGTGGGCAGATAAATGCAGATATTCGTGATTTTCCACCAAGTCGCGAAATTACTTTTACAAGACTGCTTTGTAGTAATTAGCCACTCGAAGCCAAAACTAGCAACAAAAGTAGTTGAAACGAAGCCGAGAATTTTCCATGTTCTTGTTGACAATGACGATGTAAGATATTTTTGCTGCCAAATGTGATTCTTGCCGCAAAAATGCAGAAGATGTCGACATGATGCTTCAGCCTCACCTTCATTTTATTAACCTCTACATAGTGCCTATGAGCGAGGTAGCATCATTCAACTATATAGAAAGACTTTATTTAGTTCAATGGGTAGCATAGTGGTAAGAGCGCATGTCTCCCGTGCGCAAGGTCTAAGGTTCGAGCCCTACTCGATGCCCTGACTAAATGCTCGCTCACTGTTCACCCAGTAACAAATGGGTACCCAGTGGGAACACTGGGGAGATAAAGGCGGCGAGGAAAGGAACTGCCACCCTACCTCACATGCCGATGGCTCAGCATAAATGTCCTCTCTAATAGGCACTCCCCCTACGTACGAAAGTATACGGGACTACCCTTTACATAGAGCCTCACTTACAAATAGGCATTTGTTTACGTAGGTGTGTAGGCTATACTTTTAATGACAAAGGGGGCCCAAAGCAGAGTTTTGGAGACCAAGCTCATTTAGAATCTTTAGAATCGCACAAAATAAATCCAAGTCATTCCTCGATCTTGCACTGAACACCAAGCTTGTACCAGGCTACAACATTGTATTGTGATATGAAAAATTATTGAAAAGAGTTTGCAAATCTTGAGTGAAGTAGAGAGCTTTAGGAATAATTTTCAATAACTTAACATTCAAAGGGGGCTGAGCGCAGCAAAATCGTCAACATGTTTAATCAGGGAGCTGAGGCCTTTAGCCCTCAAGGACTACATCCTTGGTTAGAGGGTTATGACTAGATCGCTACGATTAGGGTTAGTGTGTTGGATAGTAATGTGTTAACCTTTGGTCTGGATTACGCAGGAAAGGCTAAGATGAGTGAGTTCTTCGAAAAGACAAAAATGATTAATAAGCAATCAATGAAATGTACTTTAGTAATATAAACTCACGACGTTCCTACTCAGAAGGGCGACCAGCTTTAGAGCTTGAACCTTTACTACAACTCCTGAAAACTTCGGCCAGACGTCTTCTAAAGCTTCACAACAAGGCTGCTACTTTTTTCGACGGTTTTCTTCAAGACGTTCTCTCTACTCTAGACCTAGCACGCCCGTTATGCTGCTAATAATACTAATTGAGATTATCCAATGAAATAACAGAAAAAAATGCAAAGCCAACACAACATAAAGCCTGGTTTCCAAATAACTTTTTAATGTCGGCGACCCACCGGTGACCAACCGGCGATGTTGCTACTGAAGCATGTGTCCATATGCTTTTCACTCACCGGTGAGCCACCGGCGATGAGCTCTCCTCCTTAGAGAATATTCATATTCATATATTCATATTAACTTATTTTTACACGCATTACACTTCAGCAAAACTAAAATAAACTTAGCAATACATCATAGTCATAATGGTTTAATTACAATAAAAAAATTAAAATATACCTTAGGCTGTTCTTCCAGGAGGTCGTATTTGATTTATTGCCAGCTCATCAAATACATTTTCAGTTGTTTTTTGAAGTGAAAAAGCGTGGGAAGTTCCCTAATGCTTAAGGGGATTTCATTCTAGGTTTTAAGAGCTGAGTATGAAAATCCTTTCTTTGCACACTCTAGATTATACTTAGGAATCTGGATATTTCTGCAGAGTCGTGTATTGTATCTGGAGTGGTGGGACCTTAGATTGAACTTGTTCCATAGATTTTCTGAGCACAGCTTATTAAAGATCTTATAAACCTTACCGGTACGATCAAATGTAATAAGCTGTTTAACTGAGAGAAATTTTGGTGTCCAGTTGTCTTTTATCCTGGACGTATGAATCATAGTTAATGCTCTGCCTTGGAGACGTTGAAGAAATTCTATTTTTGTGTTTGATAGACTACCCCAGATTACATCAGCATACCGGGGATGTGACTTTCAATTAGGGCTCGATATACACTGCTTAATGAGGAGTGAGGGAGAATGCTTTTCAACCTTCTTAGAGGCTGAAGACCTCCACGACTTTTGCTGTGAACAGTCTTGTACTGTCGCTCCCAGTTTCATCCTTCATCTACAATAATCCCTACTGATTTGGTATTCGTCACTCGTTTTATGTCACAGTCATTCAGTCTCAACGGTTTATGTACCTCGATTTTGTTTATTTTTCTAGGATATCCAGTTATCATATATTCTGTTTTGTTGGGATTAGCCCTTAATTTATTTGTTCATGTCGAAATATTTGACAGTTCAATTTGGGCCTTTTGGATTAGATTTTCAACATTATTAGATGCTATGGTTATATGAGTATCATCAGCGTAGAGACCTGCTTTAGAGTCTATTAAGCATTTTTCAAAGTCATGCAAGTATATCATAAAGAGGAGGGGGCCAAGACAAGAGCCTTACGGGATACCACAAACTGCAGTTTTTGTTCCCGAATTGAGATAAATTATAAGATAAAACTGAAATGACAGTCATTCTTAGAAGTCTTGAAGCCAATCAAACTTCTGAAACCGCCGGCGACCCACCGGCGACCCACCGGCGACCTGTCAAAGTCATGTTTCCATATAACTTTCTCATTGTCGCCGGCACCGCAATGGAAAAGAAGTTGAACAAGTTGCAACTTTTCTTGGATGTCTGCGGTGGGTCGCCGGCACTAGAGAGTTACATGGAAACCAGGCTTAAAACAATCTGCAGCGAAGCATAGTCATAAGAAGCGCCATCTTAGCGTCACAAATGTAATCAGGTTGAGTAGGCGGAAATATAGATTTCCGTCAAAGTTACGCTACTAAACCTATTATCTAAAAATGCCTGTATTTTGATGTTTGTGCTCGAAACCTACCTTTCTGTTCATGTTATTCAGACTTAAGGCTTGCATTTTGTCAAGAGGGAGTCAGTTCAGTTCATTCAATCAGTTCATTTCATCTCTTCAATTCCACTAAATACAATTCTTTTACATTTAAAACATTACATAGCTAACAATACAATACAGAACTTAATAAAGCTACAATATCACTTTACAAAATTGCATAAAAATTTGTATATAGAGAAATTCTTAAGAAGGTTATTCTCAGTAGCTAAGGCCCCGACTACACTATACCGTTTTCATACGAAAACGGTATGGAAATTTTTTCGTATGAAAGCGGCATAATGTAAACGCTATAGTATATTCCTATGCAACAGTCTTCATTCTATGCCGGATAGGAAAACAGTTCATTGTAGACGGTAGGCTAACAGGGAACATTTCCACACCGTTTTCGTACGAAAGCATTGTAATGTAAGCTGGGCCTAAGCTAATCAAGGGGAGAGAGAGCACCCCTAATTATTGCAGATTATGCAGAGCAGTCCATACTATATGCAATGTATACCTCAGCTTGTGGCAATATGCACTGTATATCTTGATTTGAACTGTAGAAGAGCCGCACATTGTGGTTTGCTCAATTAGGCTATAAACTGTGTTTTAGCAGCAGCTGATGTTAACCTACAACGCAACTAAAATAGACTTGCAAGCAAAAGTTTATCTTCTGTTAAAGCAAAAGGACAGTAACTGTGGAGTAGTCCTTGTAAGGACCCTCATACATCATGGTAGTGACAGTGCTTGCTGGGGACAGTAAGGAGGGTAACATATTCCCCTTATCGAAGGTAAAATGAATTAAGAAATTTCAAAGTTATACAAACCACCCTGAAAGGGGCAAATTTTTTCCTTTTTGTTGAAGGTAAAATAAATTTGACCTAGTTCAAGTTTGCCAAAATACCTAGATATGCTTAATTCCCCCATCATCTTACTTCATGATTTTGCATAGGTTCTATGCCAGCATTGTACTTTGCTTTTGATAGTTTACAAGCATCTGAAATGTCTTGAAAAATGTGCTCTTTTATGGGTATTCCCGTTGATGCAAATGGGGATTCCTAGGTTATGTAGTTAAATACATTATTACAATACACTTTGCAAATTCAACCAAACAAGGAATACACTGTTTGGAGCATCCCTCCTACATATTTTATAACATGAAAAGCTATGACGTATTGCTGAGTGTAGCAAAATGGTACCGTGGGTTTCCAGCAGCTATCCACCAATCTGGTCCGAGCTTTGGTCCACTGTTTATACTGATAGCGATTTGCTTGATTCTCCCCACCCCATCAAGATGGCAGCAGAAGGTATGTCACTCTTTGATGCAACCTACATTGATAGTTTTCGACTAGATGGATTGTTTCCACAGGCTATAGCTATATGTTGTTTACTATCCGTAAGCTTGTATATTTTCTGATGCACCATGCTTCGCAGTTCTGCTTTTCAATATAAGGTGAATAGAAAGTAGCTATTGTGCAATGTTTTAAAACTGGCCTAATGTAGCCATAGTTATATCGTCCAATAGCCGTAATCTTGTTACTTTTACCGAAAAGCAAACAAGATCGCTCTGGGTAGCATGAAATAAAACCAGATATGTCTCAGTAACACCTATCAGCTTGACCATGCAAAGCAGTGCAATTCGGACGTTCTTCCTAGCTGTATCTCTATGCCTGAGTATATCTCACTCAAACCATTTTAGGATAGTGGTGTTTTGTGATATAATGCTTTTACTTCATGGTGTTAATGAGTTAAAATCTAATATGTTCAGAACACAAATGTGATATCAGATTCTGTCAAGTTGGGTCGTAGATGAGATGAGTCAACACATACCATAGTCAGTAACTGCTATTTGAGGATCTAGCAATTTCTGGAGAGGTGCGATGGAGTAATAAAATTTAGCTGAATGTGATTAGAATCTCTGTCACCAGACCTAGATATTATTAGACATTCAACTTGTTAAGAATTCATTTGAAATTGCCAAATTCATTTCTCTGTTACTTGATGCTTTGCCTTATAATTACAACATTAGCAAATCTAAGACCAATGATTTAAATCCTCATATCTTATCATGAGCCATTTGTGCTATAGTTATGATTTGATTTGTAGATTCATCAGAGGTTGCAAAATTGCAAAAGCATTTGAGTTTGCTAAGGCAAGAATATGTCAAACTTCAAAGTAAAATGGTGGAGATGGAGCAGAAGCTCAGCCTTGCTTCAGCTGCTTCAGGAAACCTTGAGAAGGACAGCTTTATTGCACAATTATTGAGACTTATTGCTGATCTTTATGACAAAGACAATTTGAGGTACTGTTTTTTGCATCAAGATTATAGTTATTGTGACTAGTTTCAGTATATTCTGTAGTATATGTGGCCGTGGTCAATTTGATTTGATTTCATATGTTTAGTGAGGGTTGCCCTTCAGCATTGCTGATTTTTGAGAGGCCCTCTACTTAAAAACTTACAAAATAGATAAAATTAATATAAAAGAGTAAAATATTATATATATAATTACAAGACCATAATGCAATATAAGAAAGTAATAGAGAATGTTGTTAGCTTGCTCCAAGTTGCTTAAAGATTTTATGGATATTTTAAAATTGATTTTATGGTTGATGTGAATGATGCTGTGATTCAATGATATAATCCTTTTGATTTACTGTAATGACCTTCAGGGGTGGAAGTAGCCATTGGACATCAGAAATATCTGACATAAATACTCAAACTGCCAGTGTCCAACAATCTCCCCTTAGTGAAAAGGAAACTTTTCATTTCAACAGGCACTTCATTTCAACATTCATGAATTAATTCACCCATCAATGAAATGATGGGAATTCTCACCTGTGACTTTGGCACTGTCACTATTGGTCATACTTGCTTTGGCAGATCCCAAGAATTCAAAAAAGTTGGTTTCTCTGACAGCCAGAGGAGCTCAAAAAGATAAATGTTTTATGCCAAACAATGCTCTTATTTGTTATTGCAGTAACCTGTGTTTTCAAAAAATTTTCCTAGGCCTCCACTCCTGGACCCTGCTGTGGTCTCAGAATGTCCCAAGCCCCAGTTCTAAAATGTCAAACACCATATATTTCCTTTCTTTCTACCGCAGGACCTGGAATTATGAACAAAATTCCATTTCATTCCCTCTTATAAGCCACTGTAGCTTCTAAGCAGGTAGCTCCATAGCTAGAATATTCTTTTATTGAGGGACTATATCTTATGCCATCCTGAAAGTTCACAATAAGCTATTTTGTTGATTTGAGCCAATGAATTAAACAATTGGATGTGGTCTAATTTCATTCACATTAGCTGGTCATCAAGCAACAAAACTGAGCATTAATCTGCAATTCACTTGTAGTGATGTAGTCTTGAAATATGGAACCCAGAAAAGGAAGGCACATAAATTTGTGTTAGCAGCAAGAAGTTCTGTTTGGTTAGATCTTGATTTATCAAATATGGAAGAGCTTGAGATGCATGGTAATAAAAGAGTTGTTTTTGAATAAATTTTTTCTGTTCATAATGGAATTTTTTCTTTTGAATGGATGCATTTTTTAGTATTTGAATTAATTCTCTTTAAGAGAAATAAGAGCTCAAGCTATAAGTACTTTATATGATTTTTCTATAGGCCTTGTTTTTAGCTGCTTGCTTTTTTCAATCATTTTTACTTGGTTTTTTCATACGTTTGTTATTTTTCCTGTATAGATGTGAACAATGAAGTTGGAAATACCATAGTTAAATGGTTGTATACAGACAAAGCAGACATAAAGCATGATGAAAAATTCATCATAGAGCTTGTAAAAGCAGCAAATACATACAGACTTAATCCACTTAAAGAAAGGTCTGCTTCTTTCTTTACATGCAGTGAAATGCTAATTTTTGCAGCTTTGGAAAGTAGTAAACTAATCTCTTAATAGGAAAGAGTTTTAGATAAATGTTATAAAAAATTTTAGATGGAAAGGAAGTATTTTTGATGTACAGATATTCTTCAGCTGCCTACCTGCTTATCTCTCAGAGCTATTTAGCAAAACTGAAAAATGTTGATTCAAGGACGATTTAATAACAAACTTTATCTCTCTTGATGTAAATCAAGCTCAAGTTTAATGTATTTATTTTTGTTGGGACTTACAATTGCTTAACCACCAACAATAAATCCAAGAAGAATTTTAAATAATGCCAAGGATGAAATAAGAGAGGTTTTCTTGCAAAAAGGAAAAATAAACACAGAAGATGAGCAGTACATAGGTATTTAATTAGGACCACTTTGATTTACATCACAGTTTCATTATGGCAGCTGGACCTTTCAACCTATTAATACTGTCTTTGCCACTTCAAAATAGTAGTGAGAATGTTCCTTTATGATATTAGTCTTTATATTGTGAGTAGTTATTAAGCCTTCATTGGTTTGTATGCTTTAGCCAGGCTTATTATACCCCAAGTTTGTAGTCACAGTAGTTGTGATGGTAGTGATTACAATAATGTAAGTAGTGATGGTTGGAAATGATAGTCATTCATAGTAATAGCTATTGGTGATGTAATGTTTGTGATGTGATAATTGTGACTGTTTATTATTTCATATATATTTTTTAGATGTGAAAAGATTCTTATGTCTTCCATAACTGTTTCTAATTGCATCAAGTTTTACCAAACTGCAGAAGATATTGGGGCAGATTCATTGAGAAAATACTGTGCAGAAATCATTGCAAGCCATTGGGTATGATTTTTGCCTCAAATCCATTCAGCTGACTACTGAAGCTACTGAAGCATCAACCCATTCATTTAGCTACTTGATTGATTGATTGATTGATTAATTGATTGATTTATTGAACAATTGATTGGTTGATTGATTGATTTATGCATTGATTGACTGAGTGATTGAATTTTGCAGCACTTTTGTTTGCATTGAGACAAAATAATTTACTTAATTTGTTTAATAAGTATAGTTCTTCATGTTCTGTTTGTTTGCTATGAAAATATCCATTAAGTTATACCTTAATGCCTTCCATTTGGTTTTGCAGAGTGATCTCAAGACAGAGGATTTTGCAGAGATGAGTGCTCCTTTGCTATATGATATGTTCAAGGCAAAATCTGAATTTCCACTTCACCTTGCAATCAGACATCACCGTGAAGATGTTGTCTTCCTTTTCCTGATTGAATTTAATGCCCAGGTGTGCTCATCTCACCCTTTCTTTACTGTATTCAAGAGATGACCAATTCTTCTGTTGAGTTGTTAGGGAGCATGGCTGAACCCTCTGATTGCTAAGCTCAGCATTTCATTTATATCTTACTTCTCTACAGAATTTATTCAATACAACTATTTCTGCCTTGCTAAGATTAAGTGGTATCTGATGTATGTCCAGGGACAGGCTTAGAAGTGGGCACTATGCCCTTCAGATGTCTGGATATTGAAGTCATTCCAGTTTTTCCCTTTCATACTTGCTCTATGTTAAAAAGTTGCTGTGTTTGTAGATACCTAAAACCTTGACTGTAAGAACAATCCTATTACTTCAAAAATAGTAAATATTTTGAATTTTACCAAATGCTATGAAAGTTTTGAGAATCTACCAAATGGTATGAAAATATTGGAGGGATGGGTATCACACCCACTATACCTTGAGGTATAGCCATATATATATACATCATACCCATAGTCAGAACACTTAGCTATACTTTTAAGCCCAGTTTTTGCATACTCTAAGTTAATCCTTTTCTTTGTAGGTAGGCTTATTTTTTAAAATAAAAAAGTAGTTTTTTTAACTTCCTTTACTCAAGAGTGATCTGTAAGCTTTGTACTGTACAAGGATTTCTTGAATGACAGATAATGTTCTAACCATCTAGCTTGTTTCTGTAAGAATGTGTAGCAATCTTACCAGCAATTAGGCTATCTATGGTGCAACATATTTTGGTTGCCTTTGGTTGCTTTCACAATAAGCTTTTGTGGCTTGTTTAGTGTTTATTGCATCTCTCGATGCTAGAAATCACCTTAGCTTTCTTTGTTGATGTACATTCTTTATTTTCTTACCTTTATGTGGTTAGCTGAGGATTTCTTTGTAATGCAACGCAAAGAAATTATTGTTTTTAAATGATTGTTTATACCTATCGATACTGTAATTGTTGCAACAGAACCAATGCTCTCAGCTATATATGCTATGCCTTCCTAGTGAAGAGGTTTTATTTCAGTCTTTATGATGCTCAAATATCTTCTAGTTGCCTGGCAAGATAGATGAGAGAGAAGCAGGCTCAAATCATCTTCCATTGGAAATAGCTCTTCGTGAAAGGCAGGAAAGCATAGCACGAACATTGGTTAATCATGGCTGCAACATCAATTCACCAGATCATGATGGGTACACTCTATTGCATAAAGCAATACAACATGGAGATGAGTTTGCTTCTACCTTCTTGATTGAAAGTGGATCCAATGTGAAAGCAGTAACAATATCAGATAAGGAAACGGCTCTTCACCTCTGCGCAAAATACAAGTATGTTTGATGTTTGGCACATTATCATGTCATTGCTGAATGATACATACATAAATTTAAGCAGTCCTAGTTTGCTTCGTAGTTAGACGTAGCTATCAGAAGTATAACATCAAAGATCTAAATTGCATAGATGACTATATAGAAGAAAATATGCACTTGCATTTATCTGTATATTAAAAGATAGAACTATCCTTAGGCCATGGTCTGGAACGTCATCATACGTTAAAGATAGATGCGATTCGAACATGACAAGCAGTGAAGGAATGGCTCGTGTGTGCAAATTATTGGTAGAGAAAGGTGCTGATCCAAACGCACAAAACTCTCGTGGATTGTAAGTCTCATGCACATTCGTTGTTGATCATTAAATGGCAGCACCATAATGGTATATTTCTTGCAGCTGAAGAGACTCCTCCAGAAATTTTGCCATGCGAAGTTTTGTACTAAATATCCTTTCAATTTCTTTTGCCACAAGAAGTTAGAGTCTTGGAAGAGTATTTTTAGCTAGGCCTGGTGCACACTGTCAACTTCTGTGTTTCAAACACAGAGACATTTGTTTTTGAAAGATACGCAGATGGGCATATTTTGTGTTTCAAAAACAGGTTTCCAGATTTAGCATGTTTGATCTCGCCAACAATCTTTGAAACATAGAAATCTTTGTCTCTGAGTGACGCACACGGGCAACATTTTCTCAAACACATAAGTTTTCATAAGTTTTCATACGCAGAAGTTGCCCGTGTCCGCTAGGCTTTAAATTAATGATTCTGTGCTGGTCAGCGGAGTTCGTTGTATTTTCCTTTACTTTGCCGGTATTTACAAACACATGTTAGTAAGAAATCACTTGATATTAGCTTGGTACTCCTAAAGTACGGGTCATTTAGCCTTTGACCAATAAGCATTATTCTAGCAACTGATGTGTAATGCTCACGTCTTCTCCCCAGTAATACTAGCTGAATCTCCTCTTGGTACTATAAATAAGTTTCTATTTAATGAGACTAGAGCAGACTCAGAGGTACCATGGGCCATGTTATCAGCCCCCCTAATCAATATGAATGCATCTGACACCAGGAAAGGGTATGGATGGTAAAATTGTGTTTGCATCGGTAGATTACATTACTTTTATTGAAGCACTCCATTCACTGTTTACTTTTTGTCGTGCCATGGCACTTTAGCACAACATAACGAGGATTGATAGCTGATTACAGTGAGTAGACAAGTGATATTTTGCCTTTTAGGACGCCATTACATGAGTCACTTACAAATGACAATTCAGATGTATTTGATGTGCTCCTTGCCCATCCAAGGTAATTGCCTTTGTAGAATAAGTGTCTCGTTAATTAATTTTGCAATGAATATTCAACTAGAAGCAATGTAATTCAGTAGGGTTCAGTTTCAAGCATTTTCTATTCAAAGCATTTTAATGCAAGGTATTTAGAATGATGACATCAATTCGCTTTGGTTTGATCAAAACTCTTCAGTAATACAAAAAATTATAGCTAGATCTGACTTAGTCAACACGAGAGGATGTTAGGAGGAACAGATTACGAAAGTAATATGGTGTGTTTCTATCAATATAAAGGCGTGAACCAGAAATTGAATTTGAATTCAAAGTAATCTAAAGGGAAGCGTAAATTAGGAACAGAAGATACTAGTGAAATCTTGGATTTTTATGTTGGTTCCTATTTCTCGTTTACAGATGAAAGATAGATTTGTTTCTATCGGTTATGTTTAATTTATATTTCCTTTCTTAACAATCAGCCTTGATTTGGAACGAAGAGACAAAGATGGCCACGTGGTCCTCTGGTTTGCTATTCTTTCAACTAAGGTTAACCTGGAAGATGATCCAGATTCAAATTACGCTGCCAAATTGGTGAAAAGAGGAAGTAGTGCAGATGCGGTCAACCCATTGACAGGTTCTGAAATACAAGTTCTTACTTTGTATTAGAATGAATTGGATGTTTTCCACCATATTTTATAGCCATGGCTCGTTGAATTGGGTGTTTTCCACTATATTTTATAACCATAGCTCGTTGAATTGGATGTTTTCAACCGTATGTTATAACCATGGCTCGTTGAATTGAATGTTTTCCGCCATATTTTAGAACTATGGCTCGTTGAATAGGATGTTTTCCATTATACTTTGTAACCATGGCTCGTGCAGGTCCTTTCATTCCTTGAAAAGTGCTGGAATTTGAAATGCCTCTTCAGGGGTACTTGAAACTCCTTGAAATGAGAATTTTTCCTTGAAAATTGATTAAACTCCTTGGAATTTGTGAATGTTTGCTGTTTACTTCGTTCACAGCAATAAACAACACATTAAATAATTTTTAAAAATATCCAAAAGAAAGTTTGGAGAAGACCGTACATGCAAACTCGTGAAATGTCAAGAAACGTCTCGTTTTCGGTATTTTGGGTTTCCTGCATGTCTCGTTTTTTGTATTTAAATCTCCTTGAAAATGTTTGTTTTGGTCCTTGAATAGTCCTTGAAAATTCCTTGAATTTGCTTATCAGAATCTTAAACGAACCCCGTATACCTTCTTCATCAACAATGCAAAAAATATCGTCATTGACTTTGCCTATTTTACTCACGCCTGAGGAATCAATCAACTTTCATCTAGAATTCAATTTTTATCGGACGAATGAATTCATTTTATTTTCCAGGAGATTCCCTGCTTCATCTTTCTGCCTTTTCTGGAAATGAGTCTGCTGGTCTGTTTTTGCTGGCACAGGGTGCACAGCCGAATCATGCAAATAAGAAAGGGGAAACCCCACTTCATGCATCAGCTTTAAAAGGCCATGAGCGTCTTGTTCGAGAGTTGCTGAAACGGTATGAATTATTCTTTTTTCACTTTAATTACAAGTTTCAACAGACCTTAGAAAATTTTTTGATTTTTCGTGATATGTTTTTAGATCTGAAGCTGTTTTATTTATTGATGATTTTTGCATATTTTGGTCACTGTTTCATCTTCTTTGTCAGTTTTTCCCACAAGCAGGATCATGCCTATTACCTTTATTAGGTGTAGTCTTCATATTTATAATGGCTACTTACTTCGATTGCATTTTGAATCTATGATCACCAGGGATGTAGTCCTGAAGGGCTCAGGGGGTGCAGCCGCATTGTGAAGTCTGCCGAAGATTTGGGGCTCAGCCCCCTTTGAATGTTAAATTATTGAAAATTTTTCTTAAATTGCGGGACAAGTGCGACGACGAGAATCATAGTCAATCAAAATATTCCATTTTTCATCACATCTTTAATCGACACTACCAAATATTATTGACAAATCCTTTACGAAAACTATTGACAAATCCTTTACGACAAACCCTTTACGAATCCATTTATTAAGACGTGTCAGGGCAATGCTTGTCCCATCTTCAGTTAATCAACTAAGAAAAAGGGGAGCTAATATAGTCTGTTAGAACAATAAACCCTAAAATCCTTCAATTCATCGTCAGGCTGCGTTTTCCGTTGCATGTACCTATTTTTCTTAGATATCTCTACTTTTCGCAAGATTTACAAACTCATTTTGATATCTGCTTACATTACAATATAATGTTATAAGTTGGGACATTTTGGGTGTTCTATGTAATATCAATGAATTGGAGTTATTTTGCGCGATTCTTTTTAAGAGGGCGTGGTGTTAAGATTCGGTTTTCAGCTCCCCTCCATTTTAAAAATTACTACTACGTTCCTGATTGTCACCTCTAAAGAATCTTTTTTTAATGTACATAGTAAAAGTCTGTGAATCAAGAGACTCTTGTAGTCAGTCTATTAGAACAGAGCTTTTTGTTATTATGGCACAGTATATTGATAAAAATAGGTAAATTTTTTGGCAACTATTATTTCCAAGTTGACTCTTGAAAAAAGCAGAGATATTTGGGACAATTGTTGGAGAATATACGGTTTTAGTGTTAAGACTTAGAGTCTTACAAGCTTTAATGCACGTTTTTTTATAAGAAAAAAATTTATAAGAAAATGAGGCCCAAATGGTCAAAGTCTTAAGAAAATCCTAAGAGTCGCGAGGCTCAATTTGCAAAATTTAGTGTTTTTATTGGCCATAAATTGATATTTCGTCGTTATTGCATTCAAAATGTTAAAGATGGAATTCAGATTCCAGTATAAAATATTAATAACGAAAGTATGAGCCATTTTAGCCAATTTATTTCTGTAAAATTTAAGAAAAATTTAGGAAAATCTCAGGCTCAATTTCGGGAAAAATTAAGAAAATTGAGGCTCCGGCAAAATGACGGTTTTCTTAAAAAGAAATGATATGTAATGAATTAGCAAGGGTATTGTTCCTGCTAATTTGTTGAACGTTTCGTAGCAATTTTTGATAGCTATTTTAGATATGACTCCCAATTGCCAGCATGGTCATATTGAAATACGTTTAACTTCATTTTAATTCCGACTATAGAGGTGCCAACCCGAATGCAAAGACACTAGCAACCGATTACCTCCGTAACCTTGCAAACATTCGACGGGAAGAGAAAGAGAAATCTATGAAGGAAAATCAGGCTAGAATTATATCATTGGAAAAATCCAAAGCATTGAAGAGGATAAAAGAGCTGAAGGGAAATGAACAGAGTGAATCTAGTAATAAAGGGAAGATGCAGAATAAAAATTCAAAGATCATAGATGAAAGAACTGCTATGTCGCTTGATATAAGAAACACATCTGATGGCTTCAATCCTTTCAATGAAAATTCCTTACAAGATTCAAATCCATTCCTAAATTCTCCTGTTGATACTGATTACAATAGTCCTTTTGGTGTTGAAGGTACTATTTAAGACTTAGCCTTTTGTCCTTAGTTGTAATTATCAATTCTTTCATAATAACAAGGAATATTTCTTTCAGCCAGCATTCACTTCTGGCGTCTTTTAGAATTTAGTTACTCTCTCCTATTCTAAATAGAATATTGTATTCCATTGTTTTGTCTGAGCCATTTTTAGATCACGGAAATTAGAAAACTATATGTCCTTACATGCTTTCTAGTCATATATAAAATATTCTAAATTCTGACTGTAAGTAAGTAAACTTAGCTTTGTAACTTACTCTTATTTAGGGCATGGTGAGAGCTCAGCTACTTCCTTCTATCGTGTCGATTAGTCTTCATTTCTACAAAATGTATTTTAATGAAGACAAGTCAAATGTTGGCTGTATTTTACTGTTATTAAGCAACAATGGATCTGCAATTACAACTACAATTGTTGCTAATTTTTGATATTTTTTTATAAAGACATGTCTCTGTGTGATTTGTGTTTGAAATGATGACAATAATGTAAATCCTTTAGAACTCAAAATACTTTTTTCATTCCGTAAACTAGCTTTTGCATTGTTGAACTGCATCTTTCATGATTCTTGGAAGCTTATTTTTAAGCAGATATGAAAACCGAATACCCTGAATTTATTATTCATGCTATGTGACATAAACCCTTTTTGCCGAATCTCAAAGCAAAAGTACACAGTATTATAAATAAATTCAAATTCCCTTTTGTTTTACTTTGGTATTATAGGTAACGACTTTATGAAAGAGATTCAAGCTGCAACATCTGTTGCTATGGCGCTTAGTGATCGTGACATGCCGAGAGATTATGCTAATACCCAGAACAGAACTGGTACGAAATTTTGTTCGCTTTTTATAAGATAATGTGGCAAAAAGTTATGCGTTTTCTGATCTTTGATATGTATGTTTATGTGTTGCTTCATGTCATGGCAATCTGCGCTCTCATAATTAATTATAATTATCATTAAGAAAAATGAGATAATTCTTAGATGCTTAAATGTGGGGGTTTATTGATTGTTAAGCATGGGGTTTTATTTTCTTAATGCGCTTACAACAGTGTTAGTGAACACCAGTTCTGCACATCAGTTCCTCACATCAATTTTCCACGTAAGTTTCCTCACAGTCTCTCATAACAGCTCAAAACACCTTAGCATTTGTTACGATGCCCTATGTGACTGCTTAAGTTAGCTATGGATAATGCATTTTACGAGGTCAGATAATGTTTTGATTTATTAGTTTTTGAAATGTTTTATTTGTACTGTCCAATACATTTAATTGTAGGATCAAGATCAGAGGATAGGCCTCCTGTGATGACATTCGACGGCAGAGTCGATTTGAATGCGTTACAATCTCCTACTGCCATTGAAAAATTCGATTATGATTCAATGAACGTTAGTGAATTAGAACTTGAAGCTGAACTTGATGCTTCGATTGTTACTGAATGTTGGGATAGAACTCCAATGCATGTGGCTGTTGCTGAAAAGAAAGATAGAGTTGTTCGCTGTTTCATCGAATTCAAAGGTTCAGATTTTTCTTAAAAATATCTTTTAAATTTTTTGTAATATTCTTCAGTAGAATTTCACTGAATTTGAAGATATCATTCTTTTGTTTCTAGCGTTGAAAATTGCTATGAAAGAAGCTAAATTTGAAAATGCTCTAAGCTTATGTCATGCAAGGGCTTATCCGTCCTATCATTCAACAGTGCTGTGATATTAGAATTGAGACGCCCTTCTACCTTGTATTAATCAAAAATTGTTGCCAATCATCAGCGACGAGCCTGGAATTTTTTTGGAAATCTCACTTATATCGTAACAAAAGTTGTGTATACACACTTTTTTTATAAGGAGTCTAGCTCATGGCGTAGTTGCAAAAGTTTCCTAGTTTTTGGACCTCTTTATATCAAACTGTAGTACTAAAAGTTCTTAACAGCACCTTAATTTTAACTGCACATATTGTGCCATAAAAGTGGTACAGACACAGGGAAGTATAAAAATTTTGAAATTTGCCTTCAATATTGGCTACAACTCAAGATCAAAAGCATAGATAGGATAGGAAATAAGTTTTACAAATACATCTATTTGAATTTTGGTTGTCAATGAATGGAACCAATTTCCTACATCTTGATTATTTGCAGCTAGAAAAATGTTTCAAATGAAAATTTCCTTAGGCTTTTTTCTGTTAGTAGTATGCAAAGATCACCAATGATCACATTGCAATACTAAAATTTTCTCAATGATTCCTTGATTTTCACTGCACATTTAGTGCCATTGGACTATTGACTGTAGAATTTAATTATAGACAGAGACTGCATAGCTGGAAAATTCTCAAGAAAACACTTAACACAAGCATAGCAAGCAATTCATGCGAGTTTTGGCCGCAAATGAATGGAACCGGCTTCATAATTCTTGATTGTTTGCAGTTATGAAATGAAAAATGACAAATTAAAAAGTTCCTTATGGATTTTTCCTTTAGATGTCGGGGTTTTTTAACCTGCAGTTCCACACAAAATGTGCAGTTCTAAAAAATTGTGTGCAGTTCTAATGAAAAAGCTCTTCAATTCAAAAGTTTATTATTTAGTTCCCCAAGGATGTAAGAAAGTAAATAGCAGTAAAATTGGTAGATTCAAGTATGAAATGATAGGCGAAACACAACCAGAAATGGAATTGTTAAAGGTAGTAGCAGTTATCTACCCCTTTGTTGCTAAAAGCAAGCAGTTCAATCCCATCTGCAACCAGAATTTAATTCTTCAACACAGCATGGTTGGATTTTTTGTGCATTTCTAAATTTTTCGTTGAAAAAACCCTGTTAGATGCATTAAACCATTTCGGCCTGCTGCATGTAGATTTCTTATAAAGTAGTTTCTTATATAAAAACCGGGTATAATCAGCATTTGAATGATTCTGAAAAATTAATGTGTAGTATCAGAACAGTCTCCCTATTTGATTTTCCTTGATGTTTTAGATGATGCGTCCTATGGTGGAGGCATGGGCCGCATTCCCATCATACCAGACTTTTCAATACAAGACAGCGAAGGCCAAACTGTACTTGAGTTGGCATTGTGGACAAAACAGTATCAAGTGGCTCGATCTCTCCTTGATGCTGAGGCTGATATCAATCATGCTGGCCAACAGGACCGCTCGTTATTGCACAAAGCAATAATGCGAAAAGATGTAGATTCATGCTTGTTTTTGATTGAGAATGGAGCTGACTTTAATAAAGTGTGAGTACTTGTGATTTGCCTAGCGCTGTATTTGTTTGTATTCATGGCATATAATAAATGTGCATCAGCAGGGACTGGGTCCCAGTGACTTCGGACGAATTCTAAGCCTAGTGGAGTATGTCTTAATAGAGAAACCTCTCATAATCCAGCAAGATTAGATCTGTAAGCTGCGAAGAGGCTCTTTGCTTTGTGTGATTTTGAAGTGGGAACACTTACCCTCTGTTCCCCCACCCCTTCCACCGGTTCTTATATCTATGCTGAACTCAAAGATTCAAAGCTGTTCTGTATCAAGATCACATACAGTGGTGGTACTGCCATTTGTGTCTCTGACTTACGGACAGATGCTGTACGGTTTGGACCCCACTCAAATGGACATCTAATATAATGAGCCAGGCTTTTCGGGATACGGATTGTTTTTAAATGTCATGGTTTACAAAGAGCCAAGCCATTCTATACTTGTATCAAATGTTGCATTACCTGATGGGATGGTGAGCACCCGTGGATGTTTCGGTTCCATCGCTTTGTTCTTGCTATGCTTCATTCCTATTTGTCCTTTTCTTACAACTCACTGAATTATTTACTTTTTTCCTGTTAGAACAAAGGAGAATATTTCTCCGTTAATGATGGCAATAAGACTGCAGTTAGAGCCAGTTGTAGATGCATTATGTAAACGAGGTGCAGACGTAAATAAGAGTGATGCAAATGGAAACACACCGTTGTGGGTTGCGTTGAAGAGTAGGCGAATGGATATTGCCTCTACTCTCGTAAGTTCTTGATCCGATTAAATGCTTTGAAGCTTAGAAAAGTAGTTCATATTATGCAACAAAAACATACAATGAATTTCAATATTTTGTTGTTCCTTTTAATGACTCAATTAGCTCCATGATACAGAAGATATTTCTTTAATCCTTTCTGCAAACTGCTAGAAAAAGTATTTTTCATTCGTCTTTTTTTCATTTGCGTATGATATGCACAGTTTCGCTTTGAATTCAGAAAACTGGTTTCAGAACATTTACGTGCAGAAATTTAAGTAAATTGTTTACTCTAAAACCCATAATAAATG
>WIPJ01000963.1:439579-475125 GCA_018155075.1 Cassiopea andromeda
CATTTTTCAAAACTAATTAGCGGGGGTGGTTCAAAATAAGTGGGGGGGTGGAACATGCGTAGTTCTAGGAAGATGCTTCTAGACTTGTCTGTTCTTATGATGCACTAGCATCACCTAAAAACAGTAAAACACGAGACAGGATGAGAAACTGAGTTTTAATGAAGTCCCTGCATTCACATCTTCGGAAAAATGACCAACTTAAATTTGAAGCAACTTTAAAATTGCTGAAATTAATAAACGGGGGTTCAAAATAGGAAGAGGGGAGTTTCAACATGTGCCAAACTTAATAAGTGTCCGCCCGTGTTTATTATGGGTTTTAGAGTATTAGTGAAAACTGCATACTTATTTATTTATTTAGATATACTATGTGTTGTGGTCCTATCTGTTTAATCCACTTTATCTTCACGCTTTATCAATTATAGTTTCTCATTTGCAGGTAAAATATGGATGCGATACTTCTGCATGGAGCGTTGGCATTAATAACTGTACGTGGTCGTTGTTACACAGAGCTATTTATGAGCTTGATGAAGATACTGCTTGCTTTCTTATTAGGAATGGTCGTGAAATAAACAGGTATTACTACATTTTATTCATTAGCTTGCGTTCTTTCATATTGAAGTGTAGCATGGCAGCTTAGGTCACGTTAAAACGAGAAAAATATAGATAAGTACACACCGAATATATGTTTGCACAACAGCAATATTATATTTACTGGATCGGATGTACAAGAGCTTGTACATCCGCAAGGCGTGTTTATTTACTGACTTAAATGGACTGTTATATAATTCATGTTCACTACAGTACTACCCCGCCACTATGAAACTGACATATAAGAAACTGCAGTCTTCCTGATGGCACCATAGCCACCCTGATATAAGAAAACAATCACCTTGAAATTTTAAGTCAGGTTTCGTAAAAATAATCGTAATTGGAAAAAATTCTATTTTTGAAGCATTGTATAATGCAAACTTTGAATTCGAATAGTCATTGTCTAATATTTGGTTTAACATAACCCAAATAAAAGCCAATTTCATGGTTTCTATTATAACACACTTGCACATTTGGTGAGTTTCTTGGCGCAATTGTAAAAAATTATTCTGAATATTTTATTTTATTTGTCTATTTATAAGAAACCAAGCATGAGCAGCCGTGGCCTAAGAGCAGCCGTGGCCTAGCGGTAATGTACTTGACTCAGACCAACGTGGTCCTGGGTTCAAGGCCCATCGCAAGCCATTGGTGACGTCAGGAAGGGTATCCGGTCTTATATGCTCGTTCCAGAACTAAAGTCCCATTAGAGGCACCCTCCATGCCCCAAGGATTTGGGGGAAACGGTGGTAAAATCAAAAAAAATAGAAAAGAAGCCAAGCAGCCTGGTATTACAAAATGAATTTTTTAGTGGCAGGGTAATACTGCGCCAGGCGTGCTAAAGACGTATACAACATTTGTTATGTGCTGACCTTTCGAGTACCACTTTCTTATATTTTCTTATAAATCACAGTTGTTCATTAAACTGCCACTCTCAGCATTCACAATTTCACGCTTTTTTATAAGAAACATGTATATATGAAACATGAAGCTGAAATTAGGCAAAAAATTTAGAAACAATAAGAAATATAAGGAGGCTGAATTTCAAGCAATAGCTTAAAAAGCTGTTTTTGCAAAAAGATTTTTCATTTCACTAGAAGCAAAATAGAAAAAGCATTAATTACATGCCTCACAAAACCTGAACATCCTATTTCTTGCATCACAGTTGCCCAATCTGAGTTATTATCGTTATTGTAAGTCCAGAAGATTTAAGAAACAGTCAAGAAACATTTAAAGCTAAATCTGAGGAAATATTAAGAAACATCTAAGTTGAAGGCAGTTATTTTATGAGAAAGTTTATTTCTCATAAAATAAAGAACATGTAATTTTAGCCAAGAGACCCAAAGCTTTTATTCATAAAGTTGAATGCTAGTAAGCGATTGATAATTCTAAATGCTTTGGATGACTAACTATTTACTTTGAGCAGCGCTAGGAAACCTGGTCCCGGTGGATATGGTGGCGTTGAGGCATTCGATGGACTGACTCCGTTGCATTTAGCTTGTGAAGCTGGCCAAGACAAAGTCGTCCAATGTTTAGTTGAAAATAATGTCAACATTAACGCTCAGGTAATGAACACATGCACTATTTTATTATAGTAGTGATTTCGTACACAAAACTTCACCCCCTCTAGCTATTGTCTAACGTAAAGACTCGATTAAGCCCCCTCTAATATACCCCCACCCTCAAGCTGCTTCCTGACGAATAAACCCCAACCCTCAAACCCCAATGGGGGCTATTTGGCTCAGTATAATAACGATCAAAATCAACGAAAACAAAAGATTCAGCTATTGTTTAGCTCATTTGTGCTAGCATTTTATGCAAACAACTGTTCTTACAACCTCCCTTTCCTCATTCCATCTCTATTTACATTTGAATCAAAATACATTAGAGTTTCTGTCTTTTCCAGCAGCTTCTTTTACAAAATATTCTATATTCTTTCAATTTTTTTCACCATGTGGTCGACTTCCAGGCGCGTAGATTTAAATTAGCTCTCCTGTCGATTAAGACCCCTTTCGAATTAGCCCCCAACCTAAAAATAATTTCTAGCAAATAAGCCCCGGAGGCTTCATCAAGTCTTTACGGTATCTCTTTTTCTTTCCCAGCTGATATCGTTGAGCCTTTTGTCTATGTTGTTGTGGATGGCTTCATGCCAAGATTCACAGTCTTATGAATGAGCTTTTATCAAAGCCAATAAATTTCTTCCAATGTTTGAATTAGGAAGATATTCCCTTCAGGCAGTTACACGCTTTCAGTTGAATGATGAACACGCATTTCTTTCTTTGCAGGAATATTGCACTTGTAACAATTTATTGAATAAAAAATTATCTACGCAATGTGGGTAAATAAAAATTGAATTGTTTCTTATATAAGTTCCGTGTTTTTAGGATTCAGAGCAGCGTACTCCCTTGCATATAGCCATAACAAGTCACAACCCGATTGTAACGAGACTACTTCTGAGCCATCCAGAGCTGAATTTAATGTTGAAAGATAGAATGGGACAGACAGCTTTTGCGGTCGCGATGAATGCCAAGGACAATGAAGCTGCATCGGCTATTCTGTCACGAGAACCTTCTACTGCAGAGGAAGTATGTCCTTAATCAGCCATTCTAGCCAAATCTTCATGTCGCACCTCATACTTAGGAAAAGCTGGCTATTAATCATAAAGACAACAACATTTTGACTGAAAAGTCTCTTTTGACCACATGACATTTTGATGAATAGTCTATCGCATGTCTTTGGCTTACTGATTATAGCTAGGAACTCTTCCTTTCTTAGTGAATATCAATTGGGCTCCCCACATAATGAACATATACATTCTTGGTACTCTATTTCACTCAGATAGATCATAATCATCCCCAAGTTCTAGCGTTATCTCTGTTGGTAGAGTATAGAATATACTTTTAAAATAGAAATCAGATCATTCTTGATCGGTGAATAGCGTGAGTTTTGGAAATCTGTGCTTTCTCATGAGCCAATACTAATTTCCTGACCTGCCTTATATTTCTTCGTTTTCTCCCTTGGCCTCGCTTTGGCGTAGGTGATGTAGCCAAAGTCTTGATTGTAGGTTTCAGTCAATTGGCTTATTTAACAAGGCTCACATTACTCATTAATGTTCTTTCCATTGTCTGAGTTATTAGCACCAGTTGTACCAAACACATTTTGCTAGTAAATATTCATGCAATACACCATCACTTAAAACAGTGGTACTTCTACTTGTAGCATGTGATATTTGTCTAAAGCCCAGATTTAACTTCAAAAAGCTGCTTTCTCTTTGTGGCCCGTTTCAGATGACTAGGTTTCTCTAAACTACGTTTTGTTTTCGTTTCAGTTCGATAGCAGAGGTCGAAACTACTTGCATACAGCGATTCTCAATACTGACGTAGATGGCGTCCTGTTCTTGATTGGCATCGAGGTTGATACTAATTCATCAATCCAAGATGGCACCTTACGAACTCCGCTTCATCTTTCAATACCAAGTGGAAGTGAAGTTATTGTCAGGCATTTGGTTAGTTCTTTCTCAAGGTTTCTCTTTTGCAAGTAGAACTGGGATTTTACTTAAAGAATATACACTGTTATCTCAAAGGACATTGCTTATCACTAATATCTCATAGTTGTATTGTGGGATGTTTGGTTTTGTTGTAAGATGATTTAGGCCTTACAAGCGCTATACGTTGTTTTCAAACCCTGAAAACTGAGAAATTGTTAGAATGTTGAGTCAAATTGATGAAGCTTATCACATTAGGACACAACCAGTATGCATTCTGGGATTGTTGTTCTTCACAGATTTTAGGCAAAATTTTTCTAGAAAGAAAGACCCGCCATTTGAGCTGGTAATCTTGGCCAAGCATGGCCTGAATGTGTATAAAACTCACCAAAATTCACCAAATTGCATTTGGCGAGTTTCTATAAAGGTTCCTGCTTGCCACAGATCTGACGCAAAAAGGATCTAGAATGCAGTCTGGCGACACAACACTAGAGTGTTGAAAGTCCAAATCCGTTTCGTATACCCCTCGAAGGTATGATTTTGCATATGACATAAATTTGTATTCTTTCTGGTGCATCGTTTGTTATTCCAATGAGCAGCTTGATTTGTGTCAATCATAGATATGGTCCGGAGCAAATGTAAACGCAGCTGATAAAAGCAGAAGGACTCCAATGCACATAGCTGCAATAGAGGACAAGGCAAACTTGATAAGTGTTCTCCTTCAGAGTGGTGCTGACCCGAACATTGGTGATAGTGGGCTAAACAATAGTAGGTTGCTTTTGCAGGCGTGATTTGCCCTTGAATAAGCTAGCTTATATCAGACTTCGTTTTGATGCAATATGTTGCATGCTGGAATATTATATAGGGGTGCTAACAGGGAGTAGTGAGCACAAGGGCTGTCAGAGGATCTGATGGTACCTTGTTTAGCGTTTTTGTAGGGTATTGATATATGATGTCAAGTATTGTATCCCCATAGGCAGAGTCCAGAAAAAGTCGCGGCTCCGCGGCTGTGAGTCGGAGGAAGCTTACTTAAATTTATGCCAGTTTCGAGGAAGACACATTAACTTTATGAAAAATGTGACTTGAAAAAAACTCTGATGCATGCAGATGAAGTGATTTGACATGGTAAAATGGAAGGACAACACGGGAAATTCCATTTCGATGCTGTGTAATTTTTTAAATTCGATTTTACCTCCGTTTACCCCACTTCCTTGGGGCTTGGAGGGTGCCTCTGAGAGGACTTGAGTTCTAGCACTAGCAGTTAGGACCGGATGCCCTTCCTGACGTCACCAATGGCCTGCGATGGGCTTCGAACCCCGGCCCACGTTAGTCTAAGTCGAGTTCCTCGCCGCTAGGCCACGGCTGCTCCAAATATCGATGCTGTGTAATGAGGAAAGTTATATGTAAAGAAGTGGCTACCGGAGGAAGGTCTGACTTTTTTCTGGACTCTGCCCGCTTGGTCGTATTTACGATATGATATCGTTCGAAACGAAAGGACTTAGTTTATCCTAAGGCACATTTCTTTCCTCAAAATAACAAAATCATGATGATTACTCATCTTTTATTGCTATTTCTGAGGCTAGAGCATCAACAGCTTTAGGATTTCGTCCTTTCAGACAGAAATCAATGATGGACAGACAAGACTGTGCTACGTATCATTGTCACAAGCCTTCACGATCCATCTAACAGTGCTCAATTTAGAATTTATAGCTCTCAGGAAATAGTGATATTTACTACCTAGCTCTATTCGGTTCAAGTTGTTTTGATTTAGTCCGTGTGCTGCATTTATTTGGTAAAATTTTTTGTCTTAAATTTGCCCTCATTCGCTATGTACCCAAAAGATTATTATAGTCTGTTGGTACTACAGAACCTTACTACAGCACGAAAAAGCGGCAACATTCTTTTGACATACTTAAAAACTTTTTTCGTCCGACAGTCATCAGAGTATGAAAACGTCGGGTAGTGACCTAAGGGTTAACCACATCTGGATATATATTTCGGTTAACCTTTAGGTCATTATCCGACGTTTTCATACGCTGATGAGTGTCAGACGAAATACGCTTTTAAGCATGTCAAAAGAATGTTGCCGCTTTTTCGTGCTGTACTAAAGATCTTCATATTGAAGCTTTTTTATTGTATGTTATTAATGCTTCGATTGCATAATCCGTGGTGAAAGCTGAGAATTTATTCCAGAAAGGCACTTATTCACTTTTTTAAAGCGATTGTTGTGAAGAGAGTGGTGTACTTGACATGGATTATGGTTAGCACAACACCTTAAAACCCTAAAATCTTTGAGGCCCCAAGGGGAGCCCCCCCAGGGGCTTTGAAGAGATAATCTTTTTGTAGTATTTAGAGTGAAAAGGGATCTAGCACGCTAGTATTCAAGGACTTTAAGGGCAAAAGGGTCGTTGAGCAAATTATGTATCTTGATTTAGTCAATTATTGTACAGCAAACATAGGCATTTAATGATGCCATACTTAATGGTTTTTCACAGGCTTGCATTTGGCATGTCAAAATGGGAATCTTAGTTCAATAAAAGTCTTGCTATCAGAATCTGATGTTGATGTAGACGCTAGAAGTGGAAGGTATGAATTTTCCTGCATTTTTCTTCAATTTTTCTTAAAACCTACACAACAAACTTGCTCTGCACAATAGATTGACCTCTGCTTTTTTATTTAAATTTTAACCATTTTTCCTAACAGATCCATTTTATACTTGGTATAGATTTAATTCGAACCACCAGAAGCTCTACCCAATCACACCCTTTCTAAGTTACGCTACCTAATCCACGAACTCTAGGTCAAAAATCATCTTTCATTCTAAGATCGTGTAACAATTGCCCTTTCATGCTACCTATTATAGTAACCAAGTTATTTATCATTTAATAAGATTAATTTTCAATACAGAGGACAAAATGCTCTTCACATGCTGGCAATATACAACAAAGATAATGCAGCCGCAATCTTTGAAGTTTTCCGGCAGAATCGACCAAACATGAACATAAATGCTTTTGATGCTGATGATAACACAGGTACTTGGGATAAACTTCAGCAAATTAGTTCCTTGTTTTACCTCAGACACTTATGGGCACCAAGTGTTGTTCAGTAATCATAGATCTATAGTTTTCCTTCTCCGTGCTCGTTTCTTTTGCACTCATTGAGGCAGCATGTATAGTGTAATGTAACTTTGTTATACTTATCCAGGAAATATTTCACGGTTATTGATTTTACTATGATGATACACTTTTTAAAGAATGCCAAAATTTTTGCTGAGTTGCAATATTTTTAATTTTTTTTGGTTTTGAGCCTTGGATTATTCTTAAATTATTCTGAAGTCATTCATTTTCTAAGCTGAAAGAAAAATTTTAAACTATTTTGCGCACGAATCCATGGAAGAACAGTACTGGTTTTTATATCTGTTTAGTTAACTTATTCACTATATCTATAATTAGGACCCTTATATGTAAATAGGATTTTTGTATTTTTACTGAATGGATGTCGTGATTAAATAAGACATTAAGTACCAAAGTTCTATTGTCGCTTGATAATCGAAAGAATATATTCAAATCTTTGTTGATGTTTTACTTCATCATAAAGCAAAGCAAGAGCGGAACGGAACAAATATTACATGGATATTTCAAAAGTTAACATGAAAGCAGCACAGTAGAAACCCGCATTAAAGAACCTGTTTTTATAGCAGCCTTGAGGCTGAAATTCCATTGAATGAAGCCCCTAAATAATAACCCCAAAGAGGCTAAAATGGGGGTGGTTCTTATATAATGGATATCATGCTGTTAGTTTAAAACTTCGTAGGTTGAAATTTTTATGTCTGCACTTTTCAAATTGCGCAACATATGGCAAGATTGATATACAAGAATTCTGAATTTGAACTGCTCTTCAGAATCATCAATAATTCTTGTGCTGAAAACAGTGAAAATGCATGCAAAGCATTTGGTGTATATAAGAACCTTGTTAAGAACCTTACAGGCTGAAATTAAGAATATCAATCCACTAATTAAGAGCCTATCCAGGCTGCTGAGGAAAAAGCTTAGTTATTTTTATGCGGGTTTCTATCTACTGTACTACAACTGAAATAAATAAGTTATACGTCATCATGAAGCTTGTGCCCTGTATTATTTTACAATTATTCTTAAATTTCAACACTTGTGAGCCTCATTATGCTCAAAGAACTTTATATAGAAGACCAACATCTGACCTGCATTCAAAGGAAGATATCCACCATCACTATCAGGTTCACTTATTATAGCTTTTGCAGAAGAGGACAAGATTGGTCAAATCCAGACTATTTCCAGTCTAGCTTTTTGTTACAATTATCTTCTTTTTTATTGTACTGTGTAAGCCACAAGTAACCATTTGTAAGCTACCTGAACATAATGAGGCTCACATTTGTATGTAGATATATGAATATACTATGAAGTTTCAAAGAAACAAAATAAAGGAAGAGAGTAATGATTATTCAATGCTGATATCTGATGCAGTCTTTGTTTCCGTTGCAGCTTTGTTCCTAGCCTACTCAAGTGGCGCCGTTGGTTTGTGCTGTGCACTAATGAGAGCTGGTGCTAAGTTAGGCACCATCAATAAACAAAGCGTATCAATTTTCAATGCACCAGTGGCAACTAAGAAGCTTTTATTTAAACTGCTAGGTATGGTCAAGTTATTTTTTGAACGTGCAATTTAGTAGACTCATAAACTGAGCCAAGCAGTGATGATTTGTCAGGTCCTTTTAAGGTGACTTATTTTGACCTTGCAATTGTGCTCAATTGTGACCTATTCAAGTCTATTGTCTCTGGCTTGTCGACGTGAGAAACAAAGCCATCGTGAGAGGGCGTGGAGAGAGAGGGCGTCATATCTGGAAAATGTTTGATCTGTAATTCTTGCTTCTAGTGGACAAATTGCGTAATGTTTTGGATAGTTTTGTGGGAGATATTGCAATATATCTTGGCAAATATCTCACCTGCCACACATTCTGTCGTCATATTTTCATTTTGCTCCCATCATTTTGCCCAGATCAAAGTGTAAACTTTTAACTACATGTAGCTATAACATCATATTACTATTAGAAATTTCCATACCTTTTACTTCAGATCTTTTGAATGTTGAACCAGCATGGCTGGATGGGCCAAATTGCCATGAATGTGGTGTTAAATTTAATGTTACGACAAGAAAACACCATTGGTGAGTGCCACTTGATTCTTCTTGTCTTTGTTTCCATTTCGTTTTGGTATCGTTTCATTAGTTACTATGATGCAAAATCTACGTTTTGTTGAAATATAGTTTTTGTTGTAGAGCAGGACCTAGCTAGATTTCTACGCAACCTTTATTAGTTTGGTAAGATTGAGCTTGCGAAGTACAGCACCAGGCTACATTTTTAGGATAATATGGCAGATTTACACTTCAGTTCATTCGTAACAAACCACGCAGTTTTTTTTTGCATTCCTGGTCATCCAAGCCATCGTGTTGCTTTTCAATCAACAGTCTGCACATTTCCTCTGTGTATGAAGCGTCAGAAGGTCGGTTATATGGATCGTTATTTTGCATTTGGATGTAGGAAAAATTACAATCCTTATATCCGATCTCCTGACGTACTTACAAAGCAGTTCTTTTTTTGACTAGCTATGCGGGTGCTGGAAGTCAGAGGATGAATTTCTAGCCCACCAGTTTGAATTAATTCGTATTGGCTTTGCAATGATGTCAATATTGGGCTTGAAATGGACGTGGTTATTATGACTTCCTCGTGGAATTTAGTCGGCTCTTGTCATAGCTGTCCACCTTTTGTTTAGGTATCCTTTAACATAAGAAATCCTGCAAGCTTCTATCAGACTGGAAGACTTTCCATCAAAATATTGCCAATTATTATTTATTTTTTGGACTTGGTTGCATGCCATAATGTAATAGGAACAACCAGTGCTGAGGACAACAGGGGGTTTACTGACCCGGGGGCCCATGAAATTTTGCCACATGGGAGGCACAGAAGTAGGATAGAATTTATGAATACAATAAACACTTTTCGTAAGAATACCAAACTTTTTGCTGAGCGTCAATATTTCTTAAATTGTTCCTGTGTTGAGCGTAGGATTATTCTTAAATCATTCATAAGTTTAGCTTGGAAATGAAAGCAATATATTCAAATGTTTGTTCATGTCTTACTTCTTCATAAAGCAAATCAGAAGAGGAATAGAATGAAAAATATTATATTGACTGTCCAGAAGTTAGTCTAAACGCACCATTATAGCTCAAATACACAAAATTCGTAATGAAGCTTGAGCCTTGCATTAATTCTTAAATTACTCTTAAAGTATTCTCAGATTTCAGCGATTCTGGGCCATAATATCCTTATAAACTTTATTCTTATAAAACCAAGCCATGTTTGGTTGTAACCCTTATAACATGGGTTTTACCAGGATTTCATCAACTGGGGGCTAACTTCCCCCATAGGGGCTATATTTTTGAAGTCTGTTGATTTATGTGTACACTTTTTCTTAGAAGAATACACGTTTTTTTTATAAGAAAGCCATCTTTTTGCTGGAGCCTCAATTTTCTTAACTTTTCCCGAAATTGAGCCTGAGATTTTCTTAAATTTTTCTTAACCTCTACTAGAATAAACTGCCCAGAAATGTTTAAAATTCCGTTATTGATATTGCATACTTGAATTTGAATTCCATTTATAGCATTTGGAATGCAATAATGAGGAAATATCGATTTTTGGGCAATAAAACACTAAATGTTTGGAAATTGAGCCTAGTGATTTTCTTAAGATTTTGACCATTTGAGCCTCATTTCTTATAAACTTTTTTCTTATAAAAAACGTGTACCAATTTTTTGCTGAGTCTTAATGTTCATAAATTATTCTATTTTGAACCTAGGATTTCTTGTATTCTTGAGCAACAGAGTATAAATTCACCTGAAAGTTAAAAGAAAAGTTCTGATCTTTGTTAATGTACTTAGTTCATCATAAGAAACAAATAAAGAGCAAAACTGAACAATTGGTTTGGTATCTACATTTTAGAATCTGATCTGGAAAGATCTCAAATATGAAAGACGTCTTTGTCTTGATAAGCCTTAAACCACGAATCATTTAAAAATTTTTTTAAAATTTCAGCAAATTTTAGCCTCAAGATTCTTATATACTATATTGCGGAAAAAGTTTGTACATGCACACATGTTAATAGGTCAACAGGAGACTGGATTTGTTCTCCCGATAGCGGGGACTAGCAATGTCCCATCACCCTTCTGGTTACACCACTGCCTAATATATGTCATACAAAACTTTTGTAAGAATAAAGTTTATAAGATTATTAAGGATCAGAATCTTTTAAATTTAATGATAATTTAAGAATAATCTAAGGCTCAAGCTTCATTAAACTTCATTTTATGTTTTTTCGAGTAACTGCTTATAGATTAACTTTTTCACTATCAATAAAAATTTTGTTTATTCTGCTCCACTTCTTTTGCTTTATGATAAAGCAAGACATCAATAAAGATTTGCATATAATCCTTTGATTTTCAAGCGAAGCCTTCAGTACTTCGGAATAACGTAAGAATAATGTAAGTAAGGCTCAGAACTTAGTGAGAAATTAAGTATTTTTATAAAGTTGCGTATTAAGCTTTGATACCAATTATCACATTATTCTAATAAACTCAGCTTCACCTCACCAGTCTACGCTACTGGCTTTTTTTACATAAGCAATTTTTCAGGAATTTTATGTGCTTTTGAGTCGTCTTGTCCTTCTAGACACCACAACATTCACACCTTATCCCTTAAAACCTACCATATGTTGCTAGGAATGCTATCCACACCCACTTATGTCAGTCTCAACTTCCTCGTTTCTATTTTTGTCCTATCGTTATTAGTGTCTCAATTTTGAAACCACTTTTACATCCTTGAATTCATCAAAGGAAATGTTAGGTCTTTTTAAGTCGTTTAATTAATGTCAGTAGATGTGCAAATTGAAATAGGAAAAGTAATATCTAACGACAAACTATCAACGACCAGTTAGAGCCATTCTTTGTATAGGACGATCATAGACAGCGTATCTTCGTGTGCGTAGGAATTATGCTTCTACTGTCTGCAAGAATTTGCTGTTGTTTGAAGGCTTTTCAGTTACCTGTATGCATTCGATGCCCCACTTTTATTGAAAAAACTAAGATTAACTTCTCATTATTGAAAGAACTTCGCGAGAGACCTGAAAAGTTCTTTCAAATTATCGGTTGATTGCAATGTGTAAACTCCATGGAAATATGTTTATCCCTGTGTCAAGCTGCATTTGAAATTCAATTGAGGATGCTTTAGAAGAGTTTGCAAGTTTCTCTTTACATCTGAACTAATATGACCTTGCAGAAAGCCAGTTGATTATTCAAGGGCAAAGTGCTTTAAGTGTTGCTAGAATAGCAATTGTTCTCTTGAGTCTCGGATAAACGCCCCATCCCGTTTATTTAGTTTTTGAAAAAATCCTCCCAATACATTCTTATTCAAAATAGCTATTATTCAAATTGTTCACTTTGTTGACATTTGGAATGATTTGTGATAGCAATCAATGATTAGAGAAATTCACGCCACCCCACTTACTCCAACCCCCTCCCGGTTATAGGGTTTTCAGGAAATTTCCAACCTCCTCTGCTATTCAGACTGCCCTCTATTCGGGATCAAGAATAGGTGGTGAAAGGCCCTGATGAATCATATCGAAAGTTTTAGTTATCAATTATGTAGAAGTTCCAAAAACCACGGTCTTGAATGTTACTTTCTGATTCTAGACTCATAATTTTAGAATCAAAAATTACTTTGAAAAATAAGTATACAATTTTTTTGTAAGAATGAATTGTATAAGTGTATTAAAGTTCAAAATCACTGGAAAATTTAAGAATGATGTAAGGCTCGAGTTTCATCAAGACGTAATGTTTATAGATTAGCGTTTTCACTATCAATACAATATTTATTATTCTGTTCCTCGTCGTTTGATTTGCTTTATGATGAAGTAAGACATAGACAAAGACTTAAACACATTCCTTTCATTATCAGACGAAGTTACATCTTTCAAAGTTAAGAATAATTTTAAGAATAATCTTAAGCTCAAAATCTGAAAAATTCAAGAAAAATGGGACTCAGCAGAAAGTCAGGTATTCTTGTAAAAAGTTATCAAATTTATCTTTAAAGCATGAACTCCTGTTGTCAAAGGAATTCCTTGACGTGAAGCCCTTAGAAATTTATTTATGGAAATGGTCAGTTGAAGATATGAATTCCTCTTATCAAAGGAAATTCAGGATTTGAATAGTTGCTCTTTTAGGATTCTTCTGATAATTCTGCTCGTGTTGTGGAACTAACAAGTTGATATTTTTATTTCTATCAAGGCCGATAGCGTGTTTCGTCATTTAGACGCCGAAGTGTTCATTACTTTTCTAAGGTTTCAGTGAATGGCTAACTAGCTTTAGATACATGCAAGCAAGGATGGCGCTACCAAGGATGGTGCTTGGGGGCTGGAGCCCTTTGAACTTCACTGAGTCCCCCATTGGCACATAAATTTTTGAAAATTTCTATGTTCTGTCAGCACTTTCATAACATCCAGTTTCATTTTTTAAGCCAATCTGAAAGGGGTGGTAAGTTAAAGTTTTTCGCTGCTTAGCTCACTGTCTGTACTTTGGCAATAGTACATTTGCAGCATTTGACTCCCCCCCCATCCCCTTCTTCCCAGCACTGTGCTTGAATTCGTGTAGCTCGAATTTCAAGATGGTTTACTAACGTTCTGCAAGCAAGAACGGTAATATGTGGAGAATTATGCTTTTTAGTGGCGACTATTTCTTTTAGCCATCCCTTATATATGGCATATATTGGAAGGTGGCGTTCAAAAGAGGAAAGCCGGCATATCTCTGCTCCATTTTTAGGATGGATTGAATTTGAAATTTCAAGAATGCTAATTAACGCGAGGCCTCACGCACTGGGCTAATTTTGTCGTGAGTAAATTTATCGTTTGCAGAAACAGAGATGACCTGGAATCCCATTACATTTGAATTAACTTTGTAATCTGACTAGAACGAAAGGAATACAGAATTAGAATTTGCTAAAAGTAATTTGATTTTTTCCGCCCACAGATCATGAGAATTGCTCAACTTTGACCACCTCTGAACATTTTCATTGCAATGGGCATATTTTTAACCTAGTATAGAAGCAGCACACATCGTTTTTGTACTTCATTTGTGATTTCTGGTTTTGTGGCAAAGTTTCGAAATACAATCCCACATCTTTTTCTGATCTGATTTCTCCACCCTGATTTCTCAAAACCGATTTCTCCAAGCTCAGTCCTTTTTTCTTTGACATAATCACTCATCCATTTATTGGAGTAATTTATGATACAAAATACTACCCTGATTTAAGCATGCAAAAAATTTATAGAAACTATATCTCCATCAATGTAGCTTCTATATACCCAGATGATGTTAGCAGTTGGACTGAATTACCCTTCGTTACGCTAGGTCTATAGCTACGACACACTATTTGCCAACAGAGACGAAACTTTAGGGGGTATGGGGGTGAGTCACCCCCCCCCCCAACTTTGGAAATTTACCATTTCACAGGGCAAAAACGGTAGTACAATGCATTTCTGCAGGGCAGCTTACTTGACCCAGGACCATTGGTCAACGCTTACTAAAGGAAATAAAAGGTCACAGACGAAAAATATTCGCAGGGCAATCTTAGACACCCCCAGAAATATTTATTGAAGTTCTTTCCCTGGTTGCCAATGGTGAGTCAACTACACAATGCACTTCAATTTACGCGGGTTAAATCGTAGGATATATTTCTTGACTGCATGAAAACATTAGGCCTATATTTTCTTTTGCTTTCATGCTGATTTTTAACGTTACTCAATGTTTCATTCATCAGCCAACTCTCCCTTTCTAGTTAAGTGTGACAGGTTATCTGCCAAGTCAGGGAAGTCGCTTTCCCTGATGTTCCCTAATTTCTGCCTGGTTCCTATCCTGTCTTCCCTGATTCGATATTGGTCCTGAGCATATACCACACACTACGTTTATCAACACGTAAAGGCTATTCAAGCAAACCTTCGCATATTTGACAAGTGTGCTCTATTTCCTTCGTGGACCAACAATTTGAGTATGGGAATAAGTTGTTTTCTTGGAAGTGTTTTCCAGCTATTAGGAAATCAATTGATTGAAGAAACAAAGATAATAGTCTCTGATATTTCCCAAATTGTCTCTAGCATTAGCCGATTTCCCTGATTTTTCCCAGATACTTTTTAAGCACAACCCATTTCCCTGACTTTCCCTGATTTCACTGAATCTCCTGACTTTCGAAGGTCAATTTGAGCTACAATAATTGCCAACAGTCCCTGGGACACTTTCAAAAAATTATGAAAAACTATAGCTTTCTCAGCATTTCAACCATCACACCTTGACGCACCCCCCTTCCCCCTAAAACAATGTTGGTCTGTTCCTGAGACACTTGGCGTTATTGTGCACGAAAAATTTTTCCGTTACCGCATGTACTTCTCCAAAAAACCAACATTGCTTAGGGGGAGGAGGGGGACGAGTGTTCCGTCCAGATTAAAAATAAGCAAAGTGCCCCAGGACTTTTGGCGAGTATTGTGGATAGGCTATTCGTTAGTGGACCTCAGATGAAAGCGTAAATGTGCCACTATTCCTCTTGTGTCCCCACAAGGCTCTATTATTATGGTCTTATAGGGTGATCTACTTATCTATTAGTCAGCAGAGCACGGCTATTCCTCTTCAATATACAAGCTTTATTTACTACGATTGTTGTAACTGCAATTGAGGCTGCAATTGAGGCTGCAATCATATCAATGTAAGCATCGTAATGCCAAATATTCGGAGCATTTGTTGTGATTTTGCTCTTATGAACATGACCGATCTTCACTGGAATTGGAGCACTGTAATTATATTATTAGATTTATGTCTAACCCAAAAGTATTGCCAACTACAGCTATAATCTGCTATGGTTTTTAAATAAAAAAAGTAGCTTTGTAACGTCATGGATAGTAATCACATTTGATGTGATTTGTTTCTGAACTAGACTAGCTTTTTTTGGCTGTTATATTACAAGTGAGATTTAAAGTAATTCCCAGGCATGCTTTTTTGTCTTTAAAATGACATTTGGTTTTATCATTGCCCGTATTTAGATAGTAAATTCAAAGTGATTTCCTTAATCCTGTTTCTATTGAACAGACATGTGCAATTTGCATGTATACAGATCTTTTTATAAGAATACAGTTTGTAAAACTAATTAGGCTCTGAATTGTTGAATAGTTTAAGAATAATTCAATGCTCAAGCTTCATCAAGACTTAGATTTTTTTATACTTGAGTTATGATAGTGCTTATAGATTAACTTTTACAACACTACCGATATAATACTTATGAATTAAGACGTCAACAAAGACTTGAATATGTTTCTCTGACTTTCAAGTGAAGTTACACCTTTGATATTTAAGAATAATTTAAGAATAATCTAAGGCTCAACACCAAAAAATATAAGAATATTGAGGCTCAGCGAAAAATCAAATATTTTTATAAAAAAGGAGTGTATTTGTATCTTTGTATATGCAGATGTGCATCTGATTGAAAGTTTTACCTTGAAAGTGCTGATAAAGATGCCCATTGACACGTTTACTTTGAAGGAAGTGTATATTTGAAAGACGGGTATAGTTTCTTTGAAGGAAGTGTTTATTCGAAGTACGGGTATATTTTCTTTGAAAGGAGTGTATATTTGAAGGACGGGTATATTTTCTTTGAAGGAAGTGTATATTTAAAGGACGGGTATATTTTCTTTGAAGGAAGGTTATATTTGAAAGAAGTGTATATTTGAATTAGTCGGTGTTATGTATTTTATATAGTACGCGGGTGTGGCTAAGAATCAGTTAAATATGTGTATACATAGCATACTCAACCAAATATACACCTGTCTTATAAGCAAACGTTTCGACTTAAATCTTCATCAGCACATTTACTTATATGACAGATGCGTGTAGCTTCATTGTGCTCTATATAGTGATAGTGTACACATGTCTATATAGACTTGGGTCTAAATCATTTGCAGGGAAAACGAGCTACATACATGCCAGACGCAAGTAAACCAGCAGTACACACTATTTTTTTTAAAATGCTTATGTTCTCGCTTAGCCTCAATATTCTTAATTTTTTTCGGCTTTGTGCCTTAGATTATTCTTAAATTATATTTAAATATCGAAGGTGTAACTACGTCTGAAAATCATAGGATTATATTCAAATCTCCATAGATATCTTACTTTATCATAAAGCAAAATAAAAGTGGAGCAAAATAACAAATATTGTATCGATGGTGAAAAAGTTAATCTACAAACAGTACTATAACTCAGATGCACAAAACCTCTAAGCTTTAATGAATTTTGAGTCTTTTATTATTCTTAAATTATTCTTAAATGTCAGCGATTCTGAGCCAGAATATTCTTATAAAGTTTGTTCTTAAGAAAATGTGTGTACTCGTCAATGAGTCTGTGGCCACCATCAGTGCTGATTTCTAAAAATTGTAACTTGGGAGAGGACTCTATAAGCAACGTCATGAAGTGGGTGTGGCCTAGTAGCAACCACGCCCTAAATTTCAAAGATGCAGCTATGATAATTTAGTTTTATTATGATAAAAGATGACCAAATTAGAAAGATCTCAATAGCTGTGCAGTAGTGCGAAAGTTTTTACAGCAGTGCATTACAAGACACTTTAGAAGCAAAGTCAATACGCTTTGAAAAGCAAAGTCAATACAAATGTTTTTTTGGGCAGCCGAATCCCTTTGATCCGGCCGAGTCATTCCAAGAAGTTATCCCTAGCCGCCATATTTATATGTAGTGTGCATTCAAATCTATGTATGTGTATATAGACTGGATTGTAAATCATTACCTGCCACTAACCCGCTGATGGCTGTAGTACTCATATGCTTAGTCTACAGCCACCTTGTTCATGTACAATAATTTATTTGATTTTTTAATCAGTTGCTAAATCGAATAATTGCAACTAGCTTCATATCTTTGTGTTTTAGCCGGCATTGCGGAAGGCTTCTTTGTGCTAAATGCTGCAACAAACAGATGCCAATACTGAAGTATGACCTTACCAAGCCAGTTCGAGTTTGTGAAGTTTGTTTTGACTTCCTTACATTAGGCGCTATGTAGATACAATAAAATATACTGTATTTATTAAATAAGTTCTATCGTTCTGCATATAATATGCTACTATTTTGCATTCAAAGAGCAAGTATGAAATCAATGTGCAGGTTTGCGTTATGGGCATTCTGTAATCAAATTTTGCTACTCCCATTAGCCACACCTTATCATGTAGTAAAATTTTGTTAAGCAACAATTGTTTTCAAAATGCACTCTTTTTTATAAGAATATCGAAGTTTTTCTTGTGCCTCAATAATCTCAATTTCTTTTATATTAATCCAAAGTTTGCCTTTACATTTTTCTTAAATTTCAGCAATTTTGTAAACATTATTCCTATAAAAGAGAGTGTATATGCAAAGGCATCCAAAAGCGTTTAATTTTTGTGTTACAATTGAGAGCACAAAAAGGTTTCCCAGAAGTGTATATTGTTGGCAGAGACAGAAAGAACTTTAAAATTGTATAGATGTCGGGCTTTTACTACTCAGATGTCTCCCAAGTAAAGTGGTCCTATGCTTTTTATGGAAAAGAGGCAACTTTATGGAAAAGAGGCAACATTTATTACTGTCAGATAACTGCATAGTTTGGATTGTTAGTACTTAAGGAAATACGTGGTGAGATAGCATCCTCAATTAGGAATCACCCCTCACCTGTAGCCAATAGTGCGTTCATAGCCTATTGTTTTTCTTCCATCACAGAAGTTCTTTTGTTCATTGTTTACGCTATGCTCTGAAATGTCAAGCACTTTTTGTAAACAATTTTGAGGTTGCTGTCCTTTTAAACGAATATGAAAACTACAGGCACTACATTTTGCAAAGTTCATGCATGTTTTATTTCCTTCATGCAGAATTTTTTTAAGTTTTAATAGAATTACGTAGTAATTAGTGTATAATTGAATTCATTTGTATAGTTATATATATAGATACATTAATTAGTTTATTTTGCATCAATCAATTGCTTAGGCCATTTAAATTTCTTGTGCTCTATTCCAAATCTGTTCTCTGCGGAAATTCGTTTATCCAACTCTTCTTGCAGACAGGGTTGTTGGAGACAGTTAAGGTTTGGGAAAAAGAAGCAGAATGGGAGACAATTTCCCAAAAAATAGACACTTTTCCAATGATCGTACAATTTGTACATGATGCTCAATTCAATTGTGCAAAATTCAAAGTAAACTGCTCTTTCCTAATTTCAATAACTCAAGTCCACGTTTTTTACAAACATTTTAAAAGCAATATCTAATTTTTCGCTGAGGCTCAGTTTGCGTAATAAGTTATTATCTTTTGAGCCTTAGATGAATCTTCCGTTCCTGGGCAACGAAAGGTGTAAATTCACACGAAAATTGAAGGAAAAAATTGAATTTTAATAAATGTGCTTGCTGAATCATAAAAATAGTGCAAGAACAAAACGGAGCAATAATGTTGGCATCTACATTGTAGAACATTATCTAACAACAGCTCAAATAAGCCAAATTATATATTTAGATGAAACCTAGACCCTTGTATTATTTTTAAATTATTCCTGAACTTCAGCGAATTTGTGCCTAGATATTCCTATAGCCTACGCTCTTACACAAAGATGTATTTTTGCATTTTACAGTGACAAGAAACTTTTATTTGTAGATTGCTAGGAAATTCCCTCCCAGAAATTCGCCACACAGAAAACTCCCGCCAGACAATTCCCTCCTGGAGCTTTCCCACCTAGAAAATCTTCCACCCTGAATTCTTATGAATAGAATCATCTGGTGGCTCTTTTCTGGGTGGGAATTTTATGGGAGCGAATTTTCTGGAACTCTGTTTGTAGAATAGAATGACCATTCAAACAGAAGCCGCACCTTCCTGTTTCGCGTGGGCTTTTAATGAACAAATTTTCATTAAAGTAGCCACGATGCATCTACGTTCCTTCAGCCAATATTTTGAATTGAATATGATTTGGAAACAATCAAACGTAAGGTACTGTCATAGATTGACTTGATGTCTGGTTTCCTTTCTGTTACCACCCTCACTCACTTCCAATAAAACCCCAGTGATGAGAAGTCAAATTAGCTAATTAAAAAATCAAATTTATTAATGAATTTAAAGTTACTTGTGGTCTCTGAGTGTTAATATAGACGATAAAACTCAGCGAGCTGATTAGGATAGACTTGGCAAAACAAACCATATTGGTTTGTGCTAGAGATAACGGAGAAGACATGTTTTGTTATCAAATGAGAAATTATTATAGTAGGCTAATTAAATAGTATTTGTGAATTTCCTATTCCTGTTTTTTACGATTGTGAGGCACCTCAAAGTGATTTTGCTTCCTTAGAATGGCTTTAGAGATTTGATAAAAAAGGAAAGATTTTTTATGGCAAGTGCTCGCTACTTTAAGTATTGTTATAATAGCAGCCTCACGCTTTTTTATAAGGAGCCTAGCTCAAGGCCTAGTTCTAAAAGTTCTTTATTTTTGGATCTCTTTTTATTAAGTTCTAGTACTAAAAGTTCCTTAATAGTTCCTCACTTTTCACTCCACACATAGCGTCATAAAAGTACGGACACAAGGAAGCATCAAAATTCTAAATTTTACCTTGAATTTTGGCTAGAACTCGAGACAAAAAGGCACAAATAAGGTAGGAAAGAAGTGTTATAAATGTATGGTGTGAGTTTTGGCTGTAAATGAATGGAAGCGGCTTCCAATTTCTTGATAATTTGCAGCTGTAAAAATATTTACAAATTGAGAACTTTCTTAGGCATTTTCTGTTAGCAGTATTAGTTCTTCAAATATTTTGGCCGTCTACATGTAGGTTTCTTATAAAATGGTTTCTTATAAAAAAAAGCTTGTACTGTTGATAGTTCCTGTTAGAGATCGAAGTAGTGGAAGTTGTATATTTTTATAAGAAACAGGAGAAACGGTGAGCTCGAAGAAAGGTGTGGCACTTCACCAGTGCAATTGTTGACTCGCAGCTTCAGATTTCCTGATAATATTTTGATATGAAATCAACATTATTTGTCTTCAAAATAATTTTCAGCATCATTTTCAGTTTGCGAAAGCTATGGAACCACTGATGACTTTAAGTGCAATTTGTCATCTCTCTCAAGTACCTCTAATCACAAGTTCTTTACAAATATTCTTCCTTCATTCTGTAATTGCTACTTTTGTCCTCTAACTGGCTTCTACATTGAAATAAAATTCAATGCAGACTCATTTATTAAAGTGCCACTTTTGCAATCCAATTGGTGATTGACCCTTTTTATGCAGTGCAAAAGACTGCCCTATTCAAGTCTCAATTGCTCCGTAATGGTATCAAATTGGATTTAAAATGGCCATCGCAGATTTTTAAGGCATGATCGAAACATTAGAGCTCACAGAATACATTGGAAACATGGGCGTAGGCAAGACAAGCTTTTGGAGGGGTTGCAGCCCTAATTTGCAGGCAAAGAAAACTCTCAAACCAAATTTGCCGACAAAAGCTTTTCTGGTGTTCAAACATTGACTAGCACTATCGGTGTACTGCAAATTTGCCGAAAAGCTTAATGTTTGGGGGGTGCGGTACCCCCCACTTCCCTTATACATGCGCCCCTGATTGGAAACTTTATCTTGTGAGAGCCATGATTATTTGCTCAACCTCCGACCATAATTGCATGTATAGTTATTCCTAGCATCCAACCACAGTAATTAAAGCTCTGTCGAGATAATTTTTTACAGACCTATCAGCACATAATTACGAATGTCTGTGAATGCGTAGCTCATGGTGGCGTCAGATTGTAGGCCTCAAAATCTGCTACTTAACCTTTTGTGTGCCATGTTGGTCCAGACGACAATAAGAGTAACCACGAATACAGCTCAATTTCAAAAATCTGATGGCGAAACTAGAATATCAAATGCCAGAGGAATCTATTTTCATTTAACAAATTATTTATTTCCTTAAAAAAAGAAATTGATAGTCAATTGCACAAACCCCATCTATTTATAGACGAAACCTCTGATATATAGTGTGACTCTGACGCAAATTCCATGTTTATACATTCAAGAACCAAAGTTGCAGAGAAAGCTTTATCACTGATACCAACAGTATGCTCCTCAAGCATGGCCTAGTTATTGAAGTTTGGAAAATGTCAGATAATTTACATATCGTTTGTAGGCATTTGCCAAAGACGTCACCTCGATGTATTTAAAAGAATAGTTCGAGGAGCCTTCAAGGCGAGGCCTAGTTACTTCCAAAAATCGCAAGAATAAAATTTAATGAGTTTTTGCTATTCTCATATCGGCGACTAATGACTTCTGCACTCTTTAAAAAAGGACGTCTAGATTGATAACCATTTCATGTTCAGAATTAGACTAGCTACGTTTCACGCGCAAATTCAAAGTTAGTATTATGTAGAACAAAACACTGTACAACTTTCTGTCCTAAAAATGTAAATTTTACCTCAAGGCTTGACATAAGCATCATGGCCTGGATAGCAAATCACACAAAGTAACGTGCCTAACAAAATCTTCGAGTAATTCACTGTCACTCTGCATCATCAAGTCAATGATATCATTGCATAAAGTTACAAGTGGCCATCTTGAAAACCATTTTCACATTTCCCACCGATATAAATCACGTGATAGACAAGAACTGCACATTCGTGAAAGTCCAGCCCACTTAAGAAAATGAGAATCTGATTGAAGTTGTAGCTTTTTTATCTAAAGTCTAGCTACTTCTATGACAATATTTTAAAGTTTAAATAAACAGTATAACTATAAACATAACCTTACATGCTTAATTTCTTCTGTACTAAAGTTCTGGAAATAAAGAAGCACATACAAATTCAAGAATTCAACATTGCAAAATGCAGTAAAAGCATCAACTTGGTAAGGAACCAAATTGGTTCGATTTAGGGGTGAAGGATTGACATAATGATGCACCCATGAGAAATATTCTTCTTGCTATACTCAAAAAGACGAGGGCAAATTTAAGCTGGAAGCCACAATCGCCTCACTGACTCATAGAATATTACTAAAGAAATATTGTAAATTCGCGAATATAATCTCTGTGATTCAAGAGCTTTTGTAAGCATTTCTGGAGGGCTTTTGTAAACACAGAGACTCTACACTATTTCTGTCCATGTTCATTCATTATCTTAACTAGACACAAAGAATCTGAAATGTAAGCCCTAAGCTTATACTCGGAATGATATTTGGGTTCGTCGTTGACAGGGGGCCTAAATTCGGGGGAGCTAATATTTGGGGGGTTTGTATTCGGGATTTCACGGCATACCAGAAGTCAAATGCAACAGAATCACGAACGAGATATTAGGCTAATTAAACAATAAAACTGCAAACGTTTTATTTCACTAAGTGTTCCATGCCATAGATAAAAGTTTACATGCTGGACTCATACACACACGCCCACCACACACTACACACCAAAGACAATTCACTAACTTCACTTATGACAGTTGAAGGATCGCACACATTGGGACACATTCAAAAGCGTCAAAATATCGCTTTTGGGCTCAAGGAATCTTCTTTGAAATAGGCCCCTATGTTAATAAAGAGCAATTTCCCTCTTTGAAATAAGGTGCAAACCTTCTGGTTTTGCAACATGTAAATGATATTATTTAGACTGATATCTAAGTTTTTACATGACAATTTTAAACAAACTTTGTCTTTGTTTTGAATTTACGTGGTAAAGTTTTGCTCCTTCGCAGTTCTCCTGTTGAAAGATCGGAATCTTCATCGTTTTCTTCGTCATCCTCGATGCTTCCACTTCGGTGAATGCGATTGGTAATTTCGCTTTTCGCAGTCCCCGACTTCCTAACCGAATCATTATCATTCTTTGAATCTCGTAAGTAATGTTTACTTTTGAGCTTTCGCCTCAAAATGTCAGCAGCTAAACTCTCATCATGATGAAATAGCGACATCTCCGCGGTAAAATAACTAGGTTTCCTTTGATTTTCTGAAGTTGCCTTATTCGCCTGATCCAAAATTCGATCATTATGTCCGCTATCACTCGACAGATAGTCACTGTGGTGCATGGTTGCTGCCTCCTTTTCGTGTTTTGGCAGTGCCCTCTTTTGTCTAGGCGGGTAACGCATGCTGGTTGGAGGTACATATTTTTGAGCTGAACTTGGCCTAACTGGAGCTGTGTCTTCAACAACAGCAGTTTTCTGGTTGTTATGGCGTCTTCTTCCATCTGCCCAATCTTCAGCACTGATGTCTGTGTTTGCAGCTGTTTGGTACTTTTTCTCGAGAAATTCAATGTTCTTCTTTAGTTTCTCATTTTCAGCTACTAACTGTGAATTCACTTTCTCCTTTCTCATCGCCTCATTTTCCTCCCCTTCATAGGCAGACTCACTTGAACTATCCAACTCTTCAGAAGATCTTTCTCTACTCACATTTGCAATACCTCTGTTGATTATACCATTGTTTTTCTCAATAACATACTCGTGGTCACTCTCCAACTTAATAACCTCTTGATCAAGCTCTTTCAGCTTCTTCAAAATGGCGTCAGATTTGGCCTGGATAATTTTGTTATCTAATTCGCCATGCTTCTCTCCATTTTTCAAAGCCAAAACCTCGTCAAAAATGTTTGATATCTGATTTCGAACAACCAAAAGGTTACTGTTTAATTCATACATTTCATCTCGCAGTTTCTTTATTTCAGAAAGTTTTATTTTGGACATTGGACTTTGCACAACAGCAACAGTGTTTTTCTGTTCTTTTGACACCTTGAGCATCCCCTCAAGGTCTGAGACATCTCTCATCATTTCTGATTCTGCTTTCTGATATGCTCGCCTAAGCAGTTCAATATCCGCCCCGCCTTCTCTATCTAAAACCTCTCGTAATAAATAATTACCTTGAGCCATTGATTTATAATTCATGTCTCCTCCTAAGAAATCTCTCAAAAGCTTCAAATCTGCAGCTGTATTATCCATGGCATCTTGCCAATTTTCTTTCTGTTTCATTGCTTCTCTGTCTTTTTCAACTAGCTTATTCTGAACACCAACCAGTTCTTCTCTCAACTTTTGAAAATTCTCAACACATCGCTCTCTGTGCGCATCAAAATCTTGCTTGCTTTCATCTAACGCTTTCTTTAAACACATTTTCTCCATTTCAAGCCGTTTTACGAGCATGTTACATGTCTCTATCTCTTCTCTTTGCTTCTCCTCAAATTTTCTTGATCTGCTCAATTCATTCTCTAAATTTTTTGACTTATTTATAACTCTGTCTCTCTCACCAATTTCTTCTCCTAATTTAATTTCCAGCTCTCTCACCTTTCTTCCTTTTTCTTTCATCTGCTCTCTAAATTCTTCTAGCTCCTTTTCAAGCTTTGAAACTTCACTACTTGCCTTCGACAGGTCCTTCAATGACCTATCTAGACTCTCTTCTGTGTCTTCCAGCGTGCACATTAAAGTATCATAACGGGTCTTTTCCTTCTGAAGGCCTCGGTTCAAATCTTCTACTCTTTTCCTTAAATCATCAGACTCATTTTGCACGCAATCCCGCTCCTCACGCAGTCTTTCTAAGTCCCCTAAGTTCGTTTCCTTCCATTCCTCCAATCGCACAAGCCTCTTCCTCAGATCTTCGTTCTCCTCCTCTTCGTGTTCAAGACTGACGCGTAAATTTTCGTTTTCCGATGAGAATCGTTCATTTTGTGCTTTCAAGTTCACCTCGGTTTCAGTCAACTCATCCAGCCTCTTATTCATATCCATCACCTCGAGCATACGGTCATGTTTGAAAATTTTCCATTGGCACTCGGAATTCTCATACATTTCTCGCAGTTCTATCTTTTCCTCTTTTTCCTTTTCTAAAGTATACTGTAGAATATTGTTTGTCTTGCTTAGGTTTATAATCTGCTGTTGGTAAGACTTCTCTTTTTTGCTTGCTTGATCCAAAGATTTCTTCACAGTTAGATGGATGTTGGTCATGTCTTGCAACCTGGAAAGAAGCAAGAATGTTTAAGTGGCAATTAGACTACTCTAAAACTACATGGTTCAATTATATCACAACGCAACTTACAAAAACATGATCTTCCAGGGCCTATCTTAGAGTGGTCCTGGCCACAATTTGTGGACTTGGAAATCTTGAATGTCGTCTTGGAAATATAAATATACCGTCAACATTCTCACTTTTATATGCTTCTTATTTCGCAGAAGTCATTCTGTGCCCTTGTCTGTATATTCTCTTTGAATATTTTGAGGACAGTACAACATCTGTTTTAATGTGGCATCCAATGAAAAAGGGCTCCACATGAAATATTGGATTATTTGAAGGGCGCAGTCCCCAGAAAGCTCAAGTAGGGTGTGATCAAGCTTTACCACAGCATAGTGTGGTCTTGGAATATAGGCCCTGTGGTCTTCTACGCTTAAAACAACGTGGTCAGTGCAAATGGCAAAAATTATCCGCTTTGTTGGTAACAGTCTCTAAATACTATTGAACTGAACAAACACAAACAAACACAAAAACAAACACACGTGAATTGGAACGATGCCTAGGTGGATCGAAATGCATTATAGAAATTTGAAGACAACAATGATACGCAATGGCACATTAGACTCAGGTTAGGGCGAGGACAACTCCTAAAGGCTGATTTCCATTCACCCATTTCTGGCGCGCGTGCGACTTTTTGCGATCGACATTTTGTGAACACATGGTGAATATCAAATTACACTTTAGCTACAACTACGGAAACGAGGGCTCTGAAATGTAGTCATTTGCTGCATAATAAGAATGCTTTGCAAGAGGGCAAAACAAACTCCCTGCTTGCTCAAACAGCTGTTATTGTCAGAGTGGCTAGTGGCTTTTGCTTGTGAAATATCGTAATTTTTCTTAAAGTAGATGTCAGAAACTAATTTCTCTGATAACTTCCCACCTACCTATCTTCCTTAATCACTATTTATATGATATTGTTTTCAAACCACATTATTCCTAGCCACACTAGTCCACAGCTACGACGCGATTGTTCAATTTGTCACTTCCTGAAACTTCTATTCTTTTGATTGGCTACTACTGGCGATCTCTCAAAAAAAGTCGAACAAACTTTAACATTTTCTGGCGATCGCGCGATCATACTCACGTGCTTTTTTGTTGTAAGTACGCATGCCTAGATCCACGATCAATCGCAAAAAGTCGCGCGCGAGCCAGAAGTCTGTGAATGGAGATCAGCCTTAAGTGCCTCCATGCTTTTGAAACCCAAAGGGGCCTCTCAGACATCTTGGAGAGACAAGTTTCTTGCATTATTTGATGTAGACACTAAGGCCCTATTCACACGATACCAGATTCATTATCATCGCGGATTCTTGAACCTATACGATGTCAAATTTTCGTCTGTTCACACGATATCGGGTTCACTTTCCTCCACTGTTCACACGAATGCGCTCCTCTTCGTATTGCGTAGCGAATGCTATTGTATGAAAGAACTTTTCATAGCAACGATGACAGCTTGAGGAATGTTGGAATGTTGTGACTTCGAAAAACAAAGCTGGCTGCATGTCAAAGAGAACTTCCAGAGTGATGATGCATCGGATTCATCTGTTTACACGAGCACTAAAGCAGTCCGATGCATTTGGTAATCCGGTGTGTCCCACTTCCACAGGGTAGTGATTTGACTCCGGAAAAAGAGGTGTGGAGTGCATCGGATTCCATTGGAGCCGTGTGAACAAAAGGGTTATCTGAGGTAAAGATTAATACGCTGTGAAGCGCATCCGGTATCGTATGAATAGGGCCAGGGACGCCGGAACAATAGTAGGGAAGGAGGGACAGAAATATCGAGAAGGGCACTTGCACTGATTATGACGTCATAATGACGTCAGAATTTGAACTTAAGGGTTACTTTTCACAAACATATGCCCTCAACCGTTGTTGCATTTCGTGGCAAATCATGAAATTCTGAGTATAAAAGGAGATCGAGCCTGATAGAAGAACGATGTAAGAAGAAAATATGAAAAAATTAAATCAGTAGACAGCAAAAGAAGGGCACTTTTGCCCCTCTTGTCCCTGCTCTTTGAGGGCAGGGGGTGCTCTGCTTCCCTTCGCCCCCGTGCTCCGGTGTCCCTGAATAGGGCCTAACATGAGACCCAATTTTTTTAATTTCTAAGGGCCTAAAGTGTCTCTGTTACGTCATAGTACGTATTTTTGAAACCACAACTCGACGACAAAAACTGATCACTAAAGAACGAGAGTACCAATGTGAGATCTCAATGATACGACGATATTAACCTCAAAAGGTATAAATTTCAACGTGTTCTATATCACCTTTCAGTAAATGAACACGTTGAATATTGATCTGGCGGGCAATAGGCTCATGAATTTGCTGTATCTACGCAACACAGATGTAAACAATGTGTAGGTGACTTGTAGGCTAAAGTTTAAATCCTCAATCATGCCAATGCAGATAAGTAACTTGGCACAATAAGACTGTTAAAGTTGTTACACATTTCTAGGCTAGGATCCTAGATTAGAAGTGATATCATATTATGATTGTGTAAAACAAAGAGCAAATAGTAATTCTTGAAGTTGATGACTTAATGTTCAAACAAGTTACAGGGGCGCTGAAACCGGGGGACGGAGGGGCACTAGGCTCACATCTTAAAAGAATAGCAAATCTCATCAGTTTTACCTGAGCTTATCCTGACATTAGTGACGAGGCTTATCCTGACATTAGTGACGAGGCCTCTTCACTTTGAATGTCGCTTCGAAGCAACAGATTTAGCATAAAGTGATAAAGGTGATCTGGCCATAAAACAAATACGTATTAGAGCAACACAATCAACTGACGGTGATCTACATGTTGTTTCTGTGTTCGGTGCAACAAATCCACAGTGGGCGAACACTATGGGAGGTGTATGGGTGCGACACCCCCAAGGGAGCATCCGTTGGCCCCATTCTTAAAGAAATATTAAAAAATCATATAATGAAAAACTTATCATACGCATCACCATACACCCTCATGTTTTGTAGTGTTTATTGTCCTAGATGGGGGCAGAGGGATCCTTTTGGGGATCATAATATCCTCCATTTCTTAATATCATTTTGTCTAAATGCATCTGTTAAGTGTCCCATTCATTAGTGGAGATGATGGATAAGAACTTCATGAGATCAAATCCAAAGCACATAAAACAATAAATCTGCTTATGGGGGTTTCGATATTCTACAAAGTCGGGATCTGGTAGATTGCTGGCCAGCACAATGCGCTACCGAGGGTCTGTAATGAGATTCTCAATAGCACAAAAGTCTGTCTGAGAAGCAATCTCTGAAAGAAGATTAACAAGTACTCTATAAAACTTGTAAACCAAAGAATGAAAGATTCTACCAACAAATAAGGCTTATTAGCCCATTGCAACAGCCACTTAAGACTGCATCCGAAGGCAATAAAAGAAATAAATTTTCTAAATGACTTTCCAAACAACAACGTCGATTGACATAACTGGCTCATTTCAATTGGCAGCTGTCACATGATGCTAGGTAGAAAAACACTTCCATGCTGTCCACATTGTTTATTAATCTTACAATATTTGACCAATACAAAGAGGATGATATTGACCTAATAGCTCAACTTAAGAAACCATTCTTCTCTCACTTTCTCAATCTGGGCTCTTAAATCTGGGTTCAGGGCCTTTTTAACATAAAACCTCAGGGGACAAATGTCCCCTATTCCCTAACATTGCCCCTGCAAGTACTGGATTTCTGCCCCCAGAAAATTATACCTTTTGAGCTACAAACTTGGCATTAGAACTGAAGAAATCGCTTTGACTAAATCAACTGTGGTTCAAATTGTTATGGTAAGTGGTAAATATGAAATATGGGGATGTCTTCTATGCCAAAATGAACGATGCCTCTTGTATAAAACAGATGCAGCAGAATTCTCGAAGGTCTTTATCGCTAATGGCAAGCATGACATTGGGAGATGTATTTTAAGCCAAAGTAAAAAGTACTACACCAAAAATTTCCCTGGAAGCATTATCCCCAGAACCCCTTTGTGATAAAGTTACAGCAACTAGTACACTACGTACTATTAGAGCTGACTAATAACCTTTGCTAAAGCCCTGGCCAAACGCCAAGAACAATTGAACGAACAATGTTCAGCTCTCATGTTCTGCAAATGTTCGTCACGTTTGGCCACCCTTTTCGATGATAAATTCCATGTTGGGCAATGTTCAGCGTTGTTCGAAAATTGTTTGATGAAGATCAAACTTTATCATGTTCTGCATGTGATCGTCGCCTTTGGCCACTATGACGAACATTTCAACGAACAAACGAGATTTTCCAATGCACGCAAGCGTATATAAGAAACTTTCCAACCAAAATTTGCTTAGTTCTTCGCAGATTATTCAGTTTGAATGAATCTAAAACTGATTGAATTTAAAGAATCATGAGCAAATGCATAGGGCAGCAAGTTTAGGGCATTAGCGGAATGATTTTAGGAACTGAGCCTGAGTGTTTATGTTTATTCTTTTCAAGTGTCTAACAACTCTGCACCTAATATTTGGTCCCTGGAAATATCATTTTCGATAAGACCATGCTCAATTCTCATCATTTTCATGCTCCATTCCTATCTTTCTCATAAACCCAGCAAAGTCATGCAAGTCTGCATACTTTATTTGCTTGCTTCTGCATTGGCGCCTTTTCATTGCAACATGTTCGTTGAATTGTTCGTCACATTTGGCCAGGGCTTAAGACTCTGATTTCCAATTACAGTATGAATTAAACCCTTCAAGCATCTCTAAATCATATTTAAAGGGTGGTTAAATTACACGAGAAAATGATCCAAGTCCTTAAAGCATCCCCTTTTCTAGGTTTGCCCTCGCAGTAAATATTTCTTTATAAAAAGCTATGGAAAAACTAATGCATACGATAATTCTGAATTCTGGTGGATTCCAAAGTTCTATACAGTTCGTTCACATTCTTCTGTGAGTAAGGGACGGACCATTAGTTATAAAGGGGGTGGTGGTGCTGAAGAGAGGCGGATTATGACTACAAAATCTTTCCTACCCATTCTAGACAAGTGCTTCTACAATCTTCAAAATTTCAATACCGAACTGTTTAAAGGGCCGAAATTTAAACCCACTTAGAAAGATTTGAATAATCATCATGGCTGCAAAGAAGAAAAATTTGACAAAAGAAGTTTGTGTGGCCACGATATCATATTTTAAAGCACATTTGATATTTTTACCCACCCTTTTGCTTTGTTCAAGTTTTGATACCCAGCCTTGCCTACCCAAAATTTAAAAATCCAAAAAATGCAACATAAATGAGAATATCGAGGCAAAAGGGGGATGCTCCGAACAACCAAGATATGATTAACTATGTGCAATTTCTGCATTACTTTTGCTGGTGCATTGTAGATATAATTAATTCATTTATAAGTTGCTGTTAATGTTGTTTGTAAGCTTTGTCTAAGAAAGAATTGACTGATAATAATGTTTGGGAGCAGGTCGCTGTGGCTCTTCTGCCTTTTCCAGTAAATCTCATAAAGCATAGTCATGGGATAGAGCCCCAACCGAAGGTATTTCTCCACCTCTTGCACCCCCTAGTTGTCACCCAAACGTCAGAGCACACGTTGTTTTCAATAAAAAGCTTGGATCGGCACCTATTACTAAAAGCTTCTTAATCTGACATGAAAGGTTTCAAAATTTTGCAATGATTCAACTTATTTTTTGAAAGTCGAACACTTCTGGATGGATACTAACGCTCATTGTCACGAAAAATGTCCAAACAGGTCAGAAAAAAAAGTTGCAATCTTTTCCAAACAAAAATCATACAAATTAATGAGTGGAAGCAATTTAATGCATCTATTTTTATAAAAAATTGAGATTGTACAGTTTCTTGATTTTTCTTGGCAGCATATTACTTGCTCCTTATAAAGCAATTTCTTATAAAAAATATGTAGAGCACTTCAGTTGAAGCCATTCAAACACCTATTAGGCTAATAACTACGTAACTTTATTCTGATTTCAATGCTTTATGAATGCAGTAAACAATGCATTGTCTACCATTTTGTTTAAGGCCCTATACCCAAGCAGTTGACATTTTTCGGATTTTCCACATATTTTGCAGTTTGTATACAAGATATCATATCATCTTGCAACTCAAAGCTTCTAAATCCTCCAAAGAAATGCTAATACTACAACTTTAAGTAATTTTATAGGTGTTTTCCTCAACTTTCAAATGTCCTACCCCATTGTGTGTTAGCAAAAACAAGGGTGTATTGAAATGAGAAATGTTGTTGCAAAAGCCTAAAAACCTTAACCAACACCATGATGTATACAACATTGGCTATTATGAATACAATTCCAAGCATTTCTGGATGAACAACGTCAAAAGAACGCTTAATACCAAAATAAATGCCATAAGCCAAATATGTAAACAATATGAAGGTAAATAATCTAGGTTGACTTTGCTAACTACTAAATATAGAAATTTTCTATGAACATCAATGTCATATCCCTCACGAAGGATTAAACTTAAGCTAATCTGCTGAGCGTGTAGCGGTAAAACCTTGTTAAATATAGAATATGGCCTAAATACTTTAAATTTTGAAAATGTAACAACTAGTAAGGCTTTCAACAAGAGTAGAATTAGCCTTAGTGGGCAAAATATTTTTGCCATGGCTAAATTGACACCCCCTCATAAAAAAAGAATGTATTAACACACCTGCTAACTAATTCTTGGTGTTCCTTCATTGTTGACTTCAAGGACTGCTGAAGACTTTCGTTAACTTGCATTTCTTCCTCTAAATCTTCCTCAAGCTCGCCTTTTTCGTCTAATAATTTCTTCTCATTGTTCTTCAGATGAAATAAAATCTGACCAGTTTCTTCCAAACAATCTTGTAAATATTCCTTTTCACTCGTTTCCTTCTCTAATCTCTGCTTTAAGTCTTCCTCTGTCTCAGCAAGCTTGTCAAGAATCTCTTGAGAATGATCTAGTTGTTCTTGAAGATCATCACACTCGACATGCAACTGTTTATTCTTTTTCTCAAGGTGGCCTATTTTTCTATACAGCTCCTCTTTCTCGTCATTTGATGACTCTAAACAAGATTTGAGCTCCGTAATTTCGTCCTCTAGTCCCTTAATCTTTTCATGATCACCAGAGGTCTGTGCTATCCTTTCAGTAAGCTTTACCTTCTCTTCTTTTAGCCCCTTCATTTCTTGTTCAATTTTAACTGATGCTTGCAAATTATGCTCCAATAATTTCGTAAACGTTGCATTCGAACTTTCAAGCTGATCTTTCACCCTCTGGAAAGCCACACGTAGCCCGTCAGCATCAGCCTCGACGCGTTTAACTCTCAGCGAACTTTTTGCTAAAGCACTTAGTAACTCCTGTTTTTCTTTTTTCCATGAACTGATTATAACTTTCATCGAACTCTCAAACTCAGTCGCATCCGCTGCACTAAAAATGTCCTTCTCATTGTTGGCATTTTTTAACTTCTCTTTACACTCTTCTAACTCAAGTTGCAGAAACTTTTTGTCCGTGTTCAGGGTTTTCAAGGCCCCCTCTAGTTCTGTATTAGCATCACTTACCTTGTGCAACACTGAATTCGCACTTAGCAACGCTTTTACGGTCGTTGAACGGGCTTGTTCAACCTCAAGCAATAATTTACTCAACCTAGCATTCTCCATTTTTAAGGAACTGTCTTCACTCGATTTACTTAAACCAATTTCTACGTGTCCTTTCCCAATTATCGGCACTGGCAATTTTGGTGGTTCGTAGTTTAATATATCAACTAAATCGCTATCTAACTGACCTAGGTCTAAATCATCATTCTGAGATATTTCGTCGTGATCAGAATCTACAGTGTGCTTACCACTTGATCTGCTCTCAATTTCCACTTTCCCCTCAGTCTTGAATGACTTCAAAGTGGACTTTAACGAGACAGCTTTACCAGCACTAATAATTTTACTCGCTTGACTTCCCTTTTCTCCTGCCCCAACCTGTTCAACCTTCGGTGCGTTTGAGATGCTCTCTGTTGGTTTCTTTACATTCACACGAAGTTGCACTCCCTGGCCTTGGTATATGAACCTACTTTTTTCACCAGAAGTTAATGATTGTTTTACAGTATCTCTCCCTACCGTGTTTTTTCGCCACATTTTTCCATTCGATATATTCTCGTCGACTTTCTCTTCCAAATCCCCATAAACAATGCATTTTTGTGAGAGTCCTTTTTCAATTGACTTTCGGGCAGGACTTGTGTTCTCTAATACAGGATTATGGTCGCCTAAACACTCGATTGTTTTGCTTTTTTTATCCTCTGCTGGATCCCCTGCTTTTTCAAACGACTGCTCACAACAGTTTGCCTCATCAGACAGTCGAATCCTTGTTGTATCTAAAGTCGGAATAAAACTAATGTTGTCGCTGCTGTTATCGCTATCGACAATTTGAATCATCCACTTGTTTTTATCCTGAAAGACATTCCCATCTTCGTCCTCATTGCCGTGAATGGGAAAAACAATAGGATCAGGTTGAGTTTCACTGCCCGGCTTTGTTCTGACGGCTATATGCTCTTTATCATCATTATCGAATCCATTTTCATTCGCAAATTGTGATTTGGTGGGTTTAATGACCGCACTTCCAATCAATTGATGTTTCGTTGTTGTGCTGCCTGTGATTTTCCGTGAATCCCTTTGCTTATTCATTCGGGAAGAGTCAATAGTTGCTATCCCCTTCTCCTTCTCAGAATTTCTAACAGCCCTTGAATCGCCAACTTTCGTGATGGCAGTATCACAAGTTGTCTCTAAGTTTGCTGAATAAAGGCGATCTTCACTGAAATGAACATCTGGGGAGTCATTAAAAGTGGGCCTATTATCCATTGGTTTCAGGCCATTGAGTACTGACAAACGTGTTTGTGGCAAATATTCTACATCACATTTGAGTTCATTAACTCTTTCCCCTCCAGAATTCATGCTTTCGTCCCGTTCTCCTTCACATGCAAGTGACATTATTGGGCTCACGACAGCATCATCATCAGTTTGTCGCAACTGTTTGATCGGCTTTGCACTATTGATTTCGCTTTGGCGTGCACACCAAGTAAATCCCCTTATATTGCCTTTTGTTTGTCTGTCAATACTGATTTCATTCTTTACCCCTGCACCAGCAGGCATCTCCTTTCTATCACATTTACGCAAATTTGATAAACTGCTACGATGAACACACTCATTCGTAATCCTGTTTTCGTCTTTAACAATCCCGTTTCTATCATCGCAATGACTGTGTCCGCCTGTTCCTTGTCTTCGCATGCCATCTTTCGACACATCTGTTGGCTGATTCCCTGACCTTAAATCGTACCCAGCCATTTTCATCAGATCACGTTTGGGTTTAGCATCGCGTTTTGAAACACTGACCATATTAATT
>WIPJ01000963.1:478430-489061 GCA_018155075.1 Cassiopea andromeda
TCTTCTACTTCAAGGGACCGTTTGTTTGGAAACAAACAATCAAAGTAAATCTTCTAGGCAATATCAATAACTGTATTGAAATACTGTTTGATTTTCAAACAATTTATTCAAGCGAAGAAAGGTCAAGAAATTATGAGAATAGAGGTAGGCAGTGAGATAATGCCATCTTTATCTGAGTTTCCCCTAAGCTCAAGTTCGTAGTACAGTGGGAAGGGGGGCGAACCTGGGGGCTGGGGTCACTGGATCCCACTTTTCATTAATGGGGGGCTCTCTCTCGATTAGTTTATCTGTTAGGGATCTCCTCCTTAGACAAATATATCTAAATTCATAATATCTTGTAGTGTTCTTATTTTGTTAATTTAGGTAGTGTATGTCTAAGTATTGTATTTTCTTGTTATCTTTTTTAATTTAGGTAATGTTAGTAGTTGTATTGATATTTATTTAGGTATTTTTGTTAATAGAATTGAAGTTGAAGTTGAAGACCCCTCTACTTTGAAAGTCTGTTCGATGCCCCTGCTGGAAGATTTACTTTTCCTTTTAAACAGAAATCGAATTCTAAATCTCGACTTCAATTACCTTCATAAATGCTCCTGTTACTAAGAAAACATCACCAAAAGGCCTATGATACACAAAACATTTCGACATACATAGGGCTGCAAAGAGATTATATAAGCGCAAGGGCAAACGGGAAGTGACGCTTCCAGCGAGTGGAACGAGCAGAATGAAATACAATAATAATAATAATCACTTTATTTAACGTTGACGCTAGACATAGCTACGTTACACTAAAATATAATGAAGCTAATCTAAGCCAACTTCTAAAACTATAAAACCGCAAAGAGTAAGATCACAATAAATTTGATAAAACTACTAGCAGAACTAAAGAAAGTACATAAGTTATAAAAACCCAGCGATGGTTTCTGAAAAATCCAGAAAAACTTGGGTGTCTGTGGATTAACTGTGGAATATTGCTGATAGGTTTTGCTTTATAACGTACATAGACCTTGAAGCATTGGCAATTTGCTCCCTGTGTCCCCCCCCCCCACATCTCAGCTGCTCTGCATATCAAAGGATGTAACCTTAGTACAGACCTTCCAGCTTCTGAAGGCCTAAAATCAGTGGCGTAACCGATGTAGATTGGGTTAGGGAAACCCCTAAGCCCCCAAAGCATTAGAGGCACTGGAGGGGGTCCCTCATAGACTTTCAAGACATAAGTCCTTTGTATTATTTTGGGGTGAAAATAAAATGGGGGGCCCCAATCTGACTGAATTCCTAAGGGCCCCGTGTGTTTTGCTATGTCACTGCCTGAAACTGTGAGGCCTCAAAAATTAACTTGGAAAAACTTTGAGATTCAGGCTGAAAACCATGAGATTTTTGCCAGTGGCAGAAACTGGAAGGAAGATGGTAAACAGGCACTGTCATCTGTCAATATTTAGAGGACATTATTCTTTAATCTACAATGGACAATGGTGCCTCATCTTCTCACATAAATAGGCTTGCCCCCTCCTAAATATTTGACTGTTATGAAATGTTCGAAAACAAAAGAATTTTAAGTTGAATGTCCACATTACTGTTGCCATTATATATAATTCCTGTTTATAGACTATATCTGCTCAACCATATAGTTTTTTCTTCATATGTGTAGGCATTTGCTAGAGCAGCCGTGGCCTAGCGGTAATGCACTCAACTTAGACCAACATGGTCCTGGGTTCGAGGCCCAACGAAGGCCATTGGTGACGTCAGGAAAGGCATCCGGTCCTAAATACTCGTGCCAGAACTAAAGTCCTCTCAGAGGTGCCCTCCAAGCCCCAAGGAACTGGGGGAAACGGAGATAAAATCGAGAAAAAACTGTGTAGGCTTTCGCTGCCTTTTTGGAGTTTTTTAGTTTGTTCTTCTTTAGGAAATCGGTGAGATCTCGAGGCTACACCGTAAGACCGTGAGGGTTGATCGGAAACTGAGTCTCATGAACAAACCATGATAGTTGGAAGGTCTGCTCGTACAATGTATACATGAGCCAGTTATTTTCTATATTTTGTGACTTTGTAAGAGTTTTGTGTGATTTTTCATACTAAATAAAGCATACCATTGTATGCGACTATATATAGGTTTACGTCTGAGAGCTCAAATCCATTACGATCGTTCAGAATAATTTAAGTAGCTACATGCTTTTCCGTAAAAAACCCAACATTTCTCTGAGCCTCAATATTCTTAAATTTGTTTGGTATTTAACCTGAAACTATTCCTAAACTATTTTTAATTGTCTAAGGTGCAGCTTTGTCTGAAAAGTAAAGGAATATAGTCGAATCTTTTTTTATGTCTTAGGGGCCGTTTAAATGTTACGTCACGCAAAGGGGGTGGAATGGTCTTTTGACTATTGTGACAAAGTGTGATGAGGGTTGGGTGGGTTGTTTTTGCAGTGTGATGTCACAATTTTAGCACATTTTGCTTCATAACAGCAAGTTTGGCTCTTTTTAGAAGAAATTTGGCTTCACGTCGAAAAATAATCTGGCAATCCCATTTGGATACCATTTTGAGGCCATAAAGACCTAATAAACACATTATTACAAAAGCAGAAAAAGATCCTATAGAAATTCATAATGTGACGTCACACATTAGGGGTGGGTGGGTAGTTTTATATTTGTGACAAAATGTGACAGGGGGTGGGTGAGTGTCTAAAAATGCCAAAATTAGTGTGACGTAATATGTGAATGATCCCTTACTTCATCATAGAGCAAAGCCAAAGTGGAACAGAATAATACTTTTGGGGTCATTCACCCGTTACGTAACGCTAAATTTACCGCTTTTGAAACCCCCCTCGTCCTGTCGTAATGCTTCGTACTACAGTATAGTTCTCCATATAAATAAAACAATAGCGTAACAAATCAAAGTAGCCTCCCTCCTCCCTAGAGTTGTTAGGTAATGGATGAATGATCCCTATTGTATCGATGGCGCAAAATTTAATGTATAAACAGTTCTATAATTCGAATCTACAAAAAATTCGAAGCCTCGACGAAGTTTGAGCATTGCATTGTTCTAAAACTATTCCTGAATTTTAGTGATTGTGAGCCTTAATATTCTTAAAAATTTCATTTTAATAGAGAATCGTATATTAATCTTGGTAATGCTCAGGCAGGTCAAAAGGAGGGGATGCGGTCGATAAGCAAAACCAGGACACGTCCTTCTAGTGAAAAGGCCTAATCCTACCAACATGAATTCCTCATTGTGAAAATCGCCCATTTGGCTACAAATTTGAAAACCTCAAAAATGCTACTTAGACAATGCAAATCTAGCTAGCATTCTAAACAAAAATATTAAGAGATACCTTTTGTAGAACTATAGCTTTGTCCAGCTTCCATGGTGGAAGCTGGACAAGTTATAACGCGTATGCCATGAATAGTGGAGTAGAAGCCTACAATAACAAATATAGAATAACAATATTATAAAAACAAGTTTGAAACTGTCTCAATAGGTATTAAAATGGTAAATAACATGGATTAAAATCTTATCTAATTTACTTTGTCATAAAAGGCCGCAAGTCTTTAGGTATTTTCAGTTTATTGGACTACGAACATAAAATTGAATGAAAATAAGAGAAAACACATAGAAAAGCATGCAAGAGGCTCGTGAAAATATGCTGTATTTCATATAGGACTTCTGTAGTTCCAAACTGGGATGTCACTAAGGTCGTCAAGAAGGGGTGATTTCTACAGGGGCACAGAGGAGCTCAGCACCACTACATTTTTGCATTAATCTTGCTTTTCAAAGCACATTGACCTTGCTTCCAATGTCTTGTAATGTATTGCTATGATGAATTTCCTCACTGCTACATGACTATTGAGATCGTTCTAAATGTCGGCTATATTGTATCAGAATTAGACGATGCTATCATGTCCCCATCTTTAGAAATATGGGGGTTGTAGTGATGTTACCACACTGTGATTGGTTATCTGTATTATGACGTCATGTTAGATTATGTTACTTTGTAAGATTATATTCTGATTCAGTTGTTGATCTGAAGGCAATCACAGTGGTTGTGTTGTATGCGTTATATTAGTACAATCTACAATTAGAAATCTACAGGGGTGGCTGCAAAATAGCCCACACCTACCTTCTGAAACTGCACCTAGAGTCCCTTGTTAAAATTTTTGGAAATCGCTCCTGTGGCCAAGTGAACAAGCTGTTCGCTTCTCAGCACACAGAAATTGAAAATTATCTTCTTCTGTTTGCTAAATGTCTGCTTCATTAAGTCACGGACATAAGAACCGGAGGCGCAGAGGGTTCGTACCCCTAGCTTTAAAAATTTGTATGAAAAGTTTTGGGATTTTAACGTTCAGTTCAACACTTAAGGTGCAGTTCTGAAAAAGTTTGTGCATTTCGAGTAAAAAGTTGTACTGCTAAAATTTTATAGTATAATGATCAGATTTCAGGTGCGCAGCTAGGGTAGGGAGGTCCTAGGGATCTAGACCCCTGCCCTTTTCAGCAAATGAACAAAGGCTCCTTTTTGTAGTACCCTCTCTATACTACAAAGGGCTTATTTCCAATATGAAAAAGGCGTAATTCTGAATATTTTCCGGGGGCTTCCTCCTAGCCCCCTTTACCTTCCCTGTCATAATAAGAATTAGCAATAAGAATCATTAGTCTTCAGAGTAACGGTATCAGTAAACCTCCAACGTATTTGCTCGTCTAATGGACCTGAAAAACAATATTCTGAGGCTGCATCTTCTTTCAAAAAGTACTGATGTGCCCTTTTTCATAGATTGGACTCCTGTCCTCGAAAACTCCTAATTGCGCGCCTGCAAATCATATAGGAGAGTGTGTATCAGCAAAGTGCTACACTTTGGCATGTAATGATAGGGAAAACACACCTGTGAATGGAATTATAGTACCATTTATTTACCTACTTTCGTCAAAAACAAGCAGTTCAATGCCATCTGCAGCCAAGATTTAATTCTTCTGCACAGTATCGTTGGATTTTATGTGCAGTTCTAAATTTGTCTCTAAAGTCTTCATGGTAGAGTGCCCCCTACAGCTTGCAGAGTTACCTTCTTTACACTGGTCGACATTTTGGTCGACCAAAATGTTATTGGGTAAGGAATACATGTATCAAGGCTAGTTTTTCACTCTGATTCCATAAATCAAGTCCTATTTTTCCTGTCACCTCAGGTTTCAGCGCTACAATTAATGTCTGTTTTTAGGAGGGGCCGCATTTTAATAAAATATTTCATGTACTCAATAGACTCTGTACATTTTTGTGGCATTTTAGGTGTGCAACTATAGAAGAAAAAGCATGCTAGAAACAGACACCCCTTTTCACTCATCTTTAGGTAAAATGCCCTATTCCACTTGACAGAGAAGTTGAATCAAAGAAGCAGTAAAAGAAGAAAAAGGAAGAAATAGAGGAGGAGGAAGAAGAAGTAAGATGAAGACTTAGACAAAAGAATCTTTTTATAAAGGACAACGTGATTCTTCATCATAGTACAAGCTAAATATCACTGTGTATGGTCATCAACGAAAAAATAGGATGTTTTTCAAATTTTCTTCTCTTGCCACTTTGACGACAGCTCTTCCAGAGCCAATACCTGCATAATCCACAACTATGAAGCTGACTGTCCTTCCGCGCTCTCTAGCATTCTTGCGGCATTCTTGGGCTGATGATCTGATCTTCGTGTTGCACCAGCTGGCAAGGTCGTTAATGCAGAGACCATATGAGAGATACAAGTCAAGCCTTACAAGTTGTCTCCTGGCCTCGTGATAGCAGTTTTCAGCCACCTTCTCGGCCAATGATGAACAGCCGGCTGATTCAATGAATGACATAGGGTGCCACGTATATCCTACGTAATTGTGTGAAAACAACCAACTCTCTGACTGTTCAGACAAATTTTGATGCATGATTATATAGATACGTTGATTCTTTGCAATGGCATCACCAAGTGTTGCATCAAAGTCGGTTTGAACAGACAACTTTTTATTCCTCAAACGCATTTCAGTGGGATTCCAGTAACGCTTGAGTTGATTGATAATATTTTTACCTGAAATTTGATGGAGATAACTCACTTAATGTAGGGCTTTGTACCAATTTATTTCTCTGAAGATCACGAAAACTGTTGGCCATGTAAGCATAGGGGAGCCGAGGGATTACTCCCATCAAGTCTTCTATCCTAGAAAGGTCTATCTGTTTTTGGAAGTGGGATTCATGGAGATCTGTGTATCAGAATATCAAAACCGAGTGCACCGCCAAGCGCGGATCCAGCGAATCAGATGGCCGGGTTCAAGGTTGAAGCTCTGGGGGGACCACACCTTTTGCAACTTGGGACACACCCATTTCTAAAGCGTTTCTGTATCATACTATTTGACGGATAGCCATTTGAAAAAGCTATGTAAATTATACGGACTCTGTCAAGTCACTACAAACTTTCTCTGAAATCACTAAGACACGGTCAACCTGGTCTAGGCCCGTCTCTGACTGCAACCATGTTAAGTGCGAAAAAGTACTATGCTGCACCGGTGAAACCCGAAGTGACATATTTGCAGTACCTAAAGCATATCAGAATACTAGCTGCTTTGGCAATCACGTTTATTTAGGTAATAGGCGTATTCATTGTCTTTTATCTTCATTTCCCTAAAACTGAATTAACAGGCTTTCTTTTCGCACTTGAAAGTAGCTACTCTTGATCACAATAGAGATGATGCGCCCCTCTCCAATAATGCGCCCCCTCCAATATTTTCAAATATGCAAGAAAGTTGGTCAGTAGTCAGCCATGCTGCATGAGGGTTGGCAACAGTATTTTCTGTGACCTTTTCTTTTTTTAGCAACAATAGTTGCTCAATTGGCCAAAACGCCACCCCAACAGAAGGTATCTCGGTACATCACTGGATCATACATATCTCTATGGGATCCTACGAGTATTCATGTCAAGTGCCAAAAATATATTACGTCATTCGTGAAAAATTTTCTGTAACAAATTTGCATGGAAATTACAAATTTCCATCAATTAAAAATCCAGCAAAGCTACACCAAGGTGTTTTTGATGAAATCTTTCCAATAGAAGTAAATTGCTGAGAACGATAAAGCTCCATTGACACAGGTGGAAAGGTCTCCCAACTTTTCACAAATTGTTTGGAACAGTCAGTGATTTGTTGATTAGGGAAAGTTGGTCAAGAGTTGTTTGGAACAGTCAGCAATGTGTCAAGCCCCCTAATATGTTTGAAATTGCAAGAAAATTGGTCAAGAGTTGGCCATGGTGCAAGAGCGTTGGTCACAGTACTTCTCCATGACCTTTTTTCTTCTTTTAGCAACAGTACTTGGCACAATGGTCAAAACACCCCCCCCCCAAGAAAAATTCTTGTTTTTTATTGAATGCACTACAAATTATGTACTAACATAGCTGTAGGAGCTCCCTGTCTTTAGAATAACTCGGTACCCCTTTTTTGCTTATTCCTGCATCTATGTTGTCAAAAAACCAAAGTTCTCTTTGAACATTTGGATGCCATTCGTATGGATTCTTCTGCAAGCTCTTCTTTCCCAGTTATAATACGTCTAATATGATGGCATTCATCCTGACTGAAAATAACTCATGCTAATGAAGCATAGGTACTTTAAGTATAGATACAAAGAATACGCAAATAATTCAAGAATACTCACCAATCCTTGTCGGGTCGTTGTTTTTGCCATAATCGCGATTGAAATGGAGAACCACAACCTCGTTTCTATTCTTCTTCATCCATTCGTCTACTTGACGCAGGAATTTAGCAATGCTTCCACCGTAAGCGTTCGAATGACACGTGTAGGCGGTCTGGTGTTTTGTGTGCCAGCATGAATCGATGTCAAAATATCTTCAAAGTTAGTGTTCAAAATGAATTAAATCAATTCAAGCTACTTGAAATATCATATGTTCAAAGGCATCGCGACAGGGGGATGTGAGAGATTTAAAATCATACGTAATCATTTTCTGGAAACATTCATATAAGCAGAGGTAAAATTAGGCCTACACAAGGATGTAACCGACGTAGGTTGGGGGTGAGAACAACTTCCAAGGGCCATAAACTTTTTGTGTCTTGATTGGCCCCATGAGGGGTTTTCAAGAGACAAGTTTTTGCATTTTAGAGGGAAAGCTAAGATCAGGTCTTGCTAATTGCCTAGGCACTCGTGGTGCTATGTTTCACCACTGGCCCACATTGCTATGGTCGAGACAAAAATGTCAGGTAAATCTTGCTATGATAGACAAGAGGTGTTCTGGTACCTCTTTTCCAGCGAAGATGCCTCGTTACTCCACTGTAGAAGAAGGTATGATACCAACGATGTCATCTACGTATCTTACCTGATACCGAGATCCAGTTGCTCCGTTATGCTCTTTCCCTGATTTCGATAGAAGCAGCTCGATGCCGGAGTGCCTATTCCGTAAAGCAAATCACCGTCAAAGCCAGATCCTGAGTTATGAGTACCAGCTAGGGTTACTTCACTCAACTTTAAACGACATAGGCCACGCAAACCATTACATTTACGGGCATTGGCAAGACCATGGCCGGGGACGAAAACCAAAGAGAACAGCAACAGCAACATTATGTATGGCCAAACTCGGTTGAACGTTTGGGTAGCCGGTGCTCACGTCAAATAGCTGAAGATATACTAATTTGAAAATATATAAGCTGAAAAATATGATGATGAAATACTATTCGGAGCTGTCGCAATAGATATCAAACTAGGGGGTGCAAGCTCTTATTTTATCGACTGATAGGCATCTCATTTTGCCAACTAATTGTAATTTTCTTCTCAAATTTCCGACTCAGTGCAACATTTCCTTGACTTGCCGCTTGAGATCTCACCAGGGAGGGGTTGCCACACCCCCGGTAACCCCAATGAATCAAAGCCACACAGAATCAATCGAATTTTGTTTAATCAGGCTTTCGTGTGTTAACTTTTCTTCAAGGTGTAGTAAACGAGCAGTTATGTGACGAAAATAAACACGACCTACTCCAGTCAAACAAATGCATGGATAATAAATTTAGTTTTGCTTAATCAGGTTGCTTATGCTAACTTTTCTTCAAGGTGTACAAAACCAGCTGTTGCGTGACGAAAATTCAAGCATGATACAAAAATTACACAGCCCGGACATCATGAAAAGCTATTGGTGCATCCAGGCATTCGCAACATTTGCACATGAGAAAGTCGGATCTTCTAACTGAAAATAGCTCTCACAATATACCATAAATCACCGATTAAGCACCCTGGGCTCTTACTTAAAAAACAACAGTTTTGGGGTGAGCGCTTATTCGGGCTGGGCGTTTAATCGGACCTGGACGATTATTAAGAAAAAGAAAAACAAATAGCTAAACATAAATCATCTTTCTATGGAATGAATTGAAACATGATGTTCTGATCAATCAATTAATACATCTTCCTCCGTATCATCATCTAAGTGTAGCAGTAAAACTGCAGAATGCATAGAATAATTAGTGAAGTCAAGAGTATATAAACGTATGTGAGATCGAAAGTCAAAGAAAATTGAAAAGCCTTTCTTTCTTTTTCACCCATACAATGCATAATAGGTGCTTATTCAGACCTGTGCGCTTGTTCGGACTGGGCGCTTATTTCGACCTGGGCGGTTGTGAGCAATATTTTCCCCAAACTGGACACTTATTTGAGCATAGGCGCTTATATGAGTCCCGGGTGCTTAGTCGGTAATGTACGGTATTCCACTACAAACGGCAGTCTTCATACAATTTACTTTTATTATCATAACTCAGCATACAGAAAATTACCTTGCAGATTCCATTAACAGATCCGACCCTTTTATAATGCGACAATAATGATTAAATCAAGTTATCAAAATTGTGTAATAGAGTTTAGTCATTGAAAATAACTTGTGGTCCTGAAAGCACTCCATCATTTTCAGATACGAATATATCGAGGAACAATGTTAACCTAAAAGATGCTCATCGGCTCTGTCTTGAAACAACAAATATTCATTACTTGATAACATAGATTGCTTGGAAACCAATTTTATGCATATATCGGATGAAATTACCCAATCATCTCCAGTTCTAATGGCTCTTCGATAAATGATAAAATGTCCTCTATGCACTTCTCCGATGTGAACTATCAAGGAATGCAGGCATTACAAGGAGTTAGGACAGCAAAAATTATCAGATTTGCGATGTAAAGAAATTAGGGCAATTCAGGGCAAAATGAGACATGGGGCAAAATGAGACATGGAGCAAAATGTGGCACTTCTTGTTTCATACTGAATGTTCGGTTTGCGCGGTGGAGAAACAAGTCAGCTACTTCTATGGCATGAACAGTGAAGTCTCTCTCTCAGATTTTCAGCCATTGTTTCTGTAGTAACGAAAAGCTGATGTGAAGAAGTGATTTTGCTCGGAGTCACCGATGATTAAAACAGCAATTTTGCCAAGCCTTATGTTACGTCCTTGATATGATTTTCCAATTTTTGCGCAAATGAGGCTATCTTAATGAGCCACAACCTTCAATATTCTATAATTTTACATAACTTCTTATTACTTACAGCATTGTAGCGTTTCCCAGCAAAGTAACGAAGAGGGACAACAATGTTTCTCTTTTGCTAACTCGGACTCGACTGATTTAATATACTAAATCATCTTAATATCAATACTCA
>WIPJ01000963.1:507989-528212 GCA_018155075.1 Cassiopea andromeda
AAAAAAAGGCTACCTTGGCAAATGTGAGCTGTTTGGAAAAGCGGCTTTTGACTGGAATGAGCGAGCCACGTAGTTTTGTACAACTGGGACAATTGACATCATCTACAAGTTCATTCTTTGTGAATTCTGCTAAACAGCTTTCCAATGAGGAAGCAATCTAGACCAACACATAATAATAAGGCAAAGTAAAATACAATAACATGTTACCAAAGAACAATGGCAGATAGATAGATAGATAGATAGATAGATAGATAGATAGATAGATAGATAGATAGATAGATAGATAGATAGATAGATAGATAGATAGATAGATAGATAGATAGACAGACAGATAGATAGATAGATAAAGAGATAGATAGAAAAGAGATAGATGAAGGGAATGAACGGCATTTAAGTATGCACATACAAAATGGTAGGCCAATGGATCATGCTTCAAAGTTTGTTGGCAGCATACAAAATATTTAAAAGATTACCAAAGTTGATAATCGTGGAATCCGTAGGGAAATAGTCTCGAAAGGATCAAATCGCACTGACTGAAATGAAAAACAATATATCAAAATTTGTAATGTAAATGATAATTAATAGCTTGCACATTTTATCATGCTTCTAGGCCGATATATTTATAAATGGCAAAAATACTTCGTTCCTAACAAAAGAAGTAATAAAAACTGACACGTTTTAACTAATTACAAAGAAAAGTGAAGGCAAAAACATGAAAACAAAAAGCAGATAAAGAATGAAAAGACATAGCAAATATAGAATGACAATAAAAAGCAGATAAAATGCCATAATAAGACACCTGATAACCGCAACTGAGACAAACCATTTTGTTAGCCAAGGCACCCTTGAAAGGTGATACTGGCAGCGAAGGTGTTGCTAAAATGAAATAATGATAAATACTATGACATTCAGGCCCTCTCTCCAACAAATAATGACTCTATCAATATAAATCCAGAAGTGCTTCATTTGGGTTGTTGAAGTAATGAAAGCTGAGCATTTGTTTGCATCCATACTTTTCCTTTGTTGAATTTCTTTTTTGTGCTTTCTTACTGTATTGGTCATGGAGCAGTCAGTTTATATTTTGCCCCCCATGGCATCATTTTTGCAGTGTATGTATGCAGCAACCAGACCATATTTTGCAATTAAGTATATGAATAGAGAAAAATGGCTGATAATGATGAAAAATGGCTGACTGGATGGCTGGATGATCAACTGAATAAGCAGTGATTTATAACCTACAATGTGAAGCTGAACACAAGAAACCAACCTCACCATACCTGAAATCTCTCTGCAAGCTCTGTTAACAATACCTTTCAATTTCTTTGCATAATTGTCCTAAAAGGAAGGGGAACAATCTTTTTATTAAACCTAAAGAATTAAATTACCAGTAAAAGAATACATATCCATTGACAGTGGGGTCACATGACATTTTTTATATTTTCTGAGGAAGGAGTTTAAAGCAATAACTTACCAACAGAAACTGACAATGCTGTGACTTTAGCAACAGGTGTGTTTTTTAGCAAGGACTCCATATTCTTATTGGGTGTATTGATGCAAGAAAGAGCATTTCAACACTCGGTCTAACTGCACCATGGCAAAGCATGTAGTCATATACTGACAATTTTCATTGAGTCTAAATCTGCCAGCAAATCACCAAAGGTTGAGAGGGTGTGACACTCCCCATACCACATGATTACTATGCTCTTGCCCATCGGCAATTAGTGAACAAGAAATTGCATGAGAAGGAAAGAGATTTTGCACCAAAATCTTCATACCATTCAGTAATGAAGGGAAAGTAATTTACATCAAGCTCCAATACCTTAAATGCACCTTCAAAATTATTAACAGTCACAAGTCGGTTTAATTGAGCAGCTGTATCTGATTTATAACATGAGTAAATCTGTAATTACAAAAACAGAAAGAGAAGAAGGAAATTCACTCCTTGCAGTTAATTATTCAATGCTGGCAGGAACAACTAAGTTTGAATGAAAGGGTCTTCTATGGAAATTGGGGTCTCAACAACAAGGATGCATTAGATATGGGGTAAAAACACTGTCTTCTCCAGCCATTAGTACATTAAAATTGGGGATTGCTACATATTAAAAGAGCTTTTAGTTCAAAGATCCTAAACAAACCTCAACCAAAAGACTGTGTTCATCACAAGTTAATGTTGTCTGAAAAACAGAAAGGAGTAATTCAAGTTAAAATCTTGTCAGAGTTCTACAACCATATCAAATTCAGCAGTCATAACATACTTATTAATTAGAAATGTAAATTGATGGTAACTAGAACAGCTAAAATGACTAATAGACAATAGAAAAATAAATCAAAAATTATTAAGCAGATAAAAATAAAAAAATTGTTGGGAAGCTTAACATGGATGATAAGATACAATTCCCTGGGTATTGTGTGCTATATTTGTAATTGGCTATACTCAATCTATTCACATAGTAGAGAACCTCAATGTAATCCAAAGAAAAAAAAGTGAATTATATATATAGGTAATTGTGCACATGTGAATGGGGGCAATAATTACCAGTTCATCCTCCAGTGTTGAGCTTATCACCTGGAAAAACTCATGCACATCCTACAAATTAAGGCTCCAAATGAAATATGCAGTTCCCAATATTACAACATTTGATAAAGAAATTACATTATTTGAAAAAAACAACACAAAGAGAATGCTATACTAAAGCCACTCAAAGATAGGTAGAAAAGCTCATAAATTGGCTATTCTGCAAGTAGTAAACACAAAATTGAAAGGTTTTAGGCTTTCTACAGCGCATATAAGCATCTACAACAAAAATAGTCCACTTTTCTAGTGTATGAAAAACTATTGTATAAGGCTTGGAATGATAAGAGAACATGCTGGCTACTACAGAATTCAAAATAGTCTGGGTGGTCTGAGTAGCTCCTCTCATGAAATTAAGTTATGCTTGGCAAAATGCATTGATAAATATATGCTGTAAAAAAGCTAAATATACTTGTTGCTGCATAGTTCCAGTCCATCCATGCGCATTCAAACTTTCAATGACGTCTGACGCTGAGAAAATATCTTTATCTATTCCATTTTTGTTGTTAAGGACTGACAAAAGAAAGGAGCTTGGTGTAATAAATGTCTATTGAAAACACTAAAAATGCTATCAGTAAGTGATCAGTCTATGCCCTGAAGAAATTGTGCATGAGCACAAAATTACATGTGTGGTGCACACATGTCTGCAGTACTATTTTTGGAGCTGTATGTGACAAAATCCCAGTATCCAAAATGGATGTTTTGTAAATCTTATGATAGAAGCATTATAGTTCAAATTTTGAGAGTTTTGAGGACAGAATCTTCATACAGAGTCAACGAAACATATAGGAAGCGTGCATTTGGCAAGTGCAATTGCAGGGATAACAGTGATACATAAGTTGGAAACCACAGCTTGAATTTAAATTTAAGAATGATATCCATGACAAGCAATGTGATTGCATGTGTCTCTTGGCATGGACTGAGTAATCATTCATTTAGGATACTAAATAATTATATGATTGAAAAGAATATATTTAAACATCATACTAACTACAATAATTATTGATATGACTATAATTTTCAGTATTATAAATGTTTATTAAGTAAATACTGTTTGCTCTGTTGTACTGCAACAACAACCTACTCAAATGTAGCAAGGACAAGAAATCTGAATGAGATTAAAAGAGCAAATTGTAATACAAGAAATAAGAAAACAGTGATTTTCAAGGCACCTTTCAATATGTGTTTGAGGCTAGATAACAGTATTTTGTCATCATCATCATCAAAATCTTCAATCCAAGTGCAGAAATGTTTAACTGCAGAAAATGCCTAAAATATTCATAGAATAAACTAGCTGAAAGGGGAAGGATAAGGATCTTCTCCAAAAATACACATGCAATACTGCCTACTACTCTGCTAATACCTCTATCAAACACAAAAGCTATAAATTGCAGACTAGCAAAATATTAAATCCAAATATGAAAACAACTGACTATTACAAAGGGTAGTAATCATCTTTAAGTTTATCATAATGAACATGAGATGAATAATAATATGTATCATCCTATACATGCATAGGCACAAAAATAAGAAAAAGAGTTTGTGTGCAAGTGGATCTGAAAAAAAATAGTGAAAATCACTTGACAGAGTGCTGGATTTAAAAAAAACTTACCTGGAGCAAGCAGTTTATGAAACAAGTATTACCAAGATTGATAAGACCTGGTGGCAACCCTAAAATATATATGAAACATATGTCACTCCAAAGGAAAAGATATGCTTTTCAAACAAGGACAGGTGACGGTTATTGGGGGACTTTCCCTCAAATAATTACCCTATTATGATTAAATACACTGTCTATGATTTCATATAATTTTCATATTGATTATCTTTGAACTGTTTACTGCTAAATCAACTTCTGCATGATTTTCTTGAAACCTGCCACTGACTTAATATAGTAGGTGGGACACCTCACACAAATTGCTTTGTGTCATACCTACCTTTTTTTACTCTCTGAGACGATGAAGCAGTTAATTTTCTTTTCTTTGTGTTATTATGCTTCAGGTACAACCAAAAATACGCCGACAATCCAAAGAGAATGGGTAAGCCGATAAAACCTATTACGAAGAAGATCTTCTTTGGAAAATCTCTTCCTACAGTTCGATAAAGTAATCTTTTTCGCTCCATGCACACAGTCTTCAACCACTTGTGCAAGCATTAACGCTTTCTCTTTGTGCCTGTATTTCAGTTTCAGTTTTTGTACATGGCTGCCTTTTTGAATGACTGTTGCTGTTGCTGCATCAGTATGTGGTATTGGCAAGTTGCGCCCAATTATATCATTGATTGCGCCCGGATTTCTGAGAGGGAGGGCAGACTTTTTCAACGGGCGGCTAACATAAGGCTGGCAGGGTGCCATAACTGCAGGAAAGCTTCGAGCAGTGGTGGAGCTAGAGAAAGACTGTTGGGGGGCCTCAGCATGACAATAGTGCATTTAAATTTAGGTGCCGACGGGAGGTTCAGTGGTGGGGGAGGGGCTACAAACCCCATGCTCCCACCGGTAGTGCCATCTTTGGTTCCGAGAACATGAACATTGCCTTCCACTAGGGGAGCTAGCATGTCTCGATCTGGGCACATATCCAACTAACTCTCCCCTAGCACCACCCCTGACTAAAGTACAGGTTATGGGAAAAACAGTTGTGTGGAGATGGGGGGCATTGGGGCTCATTCCCTTTGTTATCTTTTTCAATACTGTTGGGACATGCATATACCTGCAGGGATGCAAGAAGGCAATGCTCCCAAATAAAGAACTTTGCGTGGCTTTGCCCCCAAAAAGAATTATTGGCCTGGAGATTTACTTAGCAAAAGAAGACTTTTCCCTTCCAAAGTGATTGCACAGGCAATTTTTGCCCTATACAGGACAATTCCTCCAATTAAGTGCTTTTTTAGGGGCTTAAGAATGCAACAATATCTTGAGCGTGGTAGAGCGAAATATCAGGAGTGCAAGTGTATGCTTGGTGTCAGTGGTGCATGCATATGTGCACTTACCCCTTTACTGTGAGATCACATTGAAGAACTACGCTACGACCAAGCACACCAGAGCGATATTGGGTAAGAGGGGCGAACAGGATCAAAACGGTACTGACTAGCATAAGCAACTCTTTGGGGCACCGCCTAGTATAGGCAGCTCCTTGGGACCCAAAGCACCTCCTTGGAACATTTTCGCTCCACCTTTTAGTAGAAGCTATAATTCTCACAATCATCGAGACAGTTTCCTCTTACATTTATACCTTATACATTTATATGAAGCCTATTTGACCTCTGTTGTATCAAATCAATGTTTGAAAAGGATTCGTTTGCATTTCAGAAAGGGCACTTTTGCTCCCCCTGCTCCCCAAATGAGAGGCAGGAAGAGCAGTTGCTTCCCTCTGCTCCCCCTCTCCAACATCACAGACCATGTCCAGTTACAGCGTGCAGTAATTGCTTGCAGTGTCTTTGAGACAAAAATCTCAGTTCTGCGATTGTCCAAACTCTGCTGTCAGTTGGTCAGTTGTAGTTGAGCATTGTCCCTTAGTTATTATTTGCATGGCCAGGAATTATGGCTGTGCTTTCTACCGAATATTTGGTGGATGCAAATAAATGTGCTGATTGGAGAATTTCTTAAGAGGTGATATTTAGGGGGGTTGAAAATACAGCAACTTTGTATATTTCGATGAGCTACTTTCACACTTGTATGACATGAAGAATCTGAAGCAGAGATTAAGGAAAAATGTTGATTTGACGAAACAAGCCCAACTTCATGAAATTTTCCACAGAAGTCATTGGAAATATGAGTAAGTTCGGGCGCTGGAAAAAATTTAAATGGCTAAGACATAGGGGTAGGCAAGTCGGTACTCCAAAGTAGACTACCAACACAAGACTTCCTTTGAAACGCTTTGACGTCATTTAAATGTCCTCATGTGTAGGAGGCTCCATGTGTAGGAGGTTTGAAAACTTGACAACACCTAAAACGACAAAGTTACAGCTTCGGCAGCGAAGCCAGTCTTACTGGTGATTTACTCGTCACTTAAAGAATAGAAAAGACTGCTTGACCATGCAGAGGAATGACCATGTGTTCATGCCAATGCCCCAACTCGGTGCTGTGAGAATGCCTTCTACAAACTACAGCCCATACCCGGGAACAAGCTATGGTCCTACTCAGACTTCAAATTATGGAACTACATCATATGGCTCGCATGTCTCTCCTCCATCGACAAATTCATTAATGGATAGAGACATGGCAACACTCATTCAGAATTTATCAGTAACACTTGGGGCTGCGTCGGTTGATGAACTTGAAGTCCTTCTCCAAAACGAAGATAGACTGAATACATTAATTGAAGAGACCCCTCAGGTAAGTTTGTGAATTTGTGCCAATAGTCAATTCCAAGTGATTCTGTATTTCCATCTTCTGTCCCATAGATGGGTATACGAGTATGGAAAGAAATAGTTGTGCACCGAACATGTCGCGTACATAGACAGGAAAGTGTTGCATAAAGCTCACACACAAAAGCTATTGATTATTTCATGCATGCTGTAATTTGCTACTTAAGTTTTTTTGTTATTCAAATTTTAGTGCTCAACAAGCTTGGAAATATTTGCCATCTCATGCACAATCATTTTACCTACCATACAGGTGTCTAAGCCAGATGTTTGATAGTATCCTACTATAATGCAATGTTTTATGCAACTAAATAAGTATATAAATGCTGTCAAGTATCTGGTTGAGGTAGGCCCATAAAACAGAGTATTAGGATACCAACTACTTGGATTTGTACTTACACACATAGTAAAGTGAATATACTTGTTGTTTATTTTCCCCATTATCTAAGATAAAAGAATTGAAGAAAAAGAGGAATGAACTGATAAATGACAGCAAAGCACAGGCTACATCAAATCTCTCAATGCAACCAAACTTTGAAGCATTAAAGGAAAGGCTCTCAGAAGCTATTTTATTACAAGCTTCAAAAAAAGAAGAGTATGACATATTAAAGAGCAAGCTGGGTTTGTCTGTTATTAATACTGTTTTTCATTTTTTCATGACAAGCTTGACTATGCATCATTGAAATGATGGGAGAAACCCATCATTCATATTGCAGCATTGGTTTTGCCAAGTTTTTACCATATTGGTAGGCAAAAAATATTTTAGTATCATGAATATAAGCCCTGGGCTTATAGAGGCTTATAAGCCATTTTTGGTGGGCTTACGTAAATACAGAGGCTCTATATATGCTCTGCCCATGTTCATTATCATAACTATACACACAGTATCTCAAATGAAAGCCCTGGGCTTATACATGTTTCTTGTTTATAAGAAAACCATCATTTTGCCTGAGACTCAATTGTCTTAACTATTCCTTAAATTGAGCCTGAGATTTTCCTAAATGTCTTAACTGTTACTGTAAAAAACTGGCTAAAGTGGTTTACACTTTCGTTATTAGTATTTTATACTTGAATTTTGAATGTAATAATGACAAAATATCAATTTTTGGCCAACAAAAACATTACATTTTGGAAATTGAGCCTCATGATTTTCTCAAGATTTTTGTTAAGATTTTGACCATGTGAGCCTTGCTTTCTTATAAAAAAACATGTATTAAGGGAGCTTCTATTTGGGATTTTTATGGTATGCTAAAAGTATCTCTTTTAAATGCTATATTTGCCATGTGTTGAACTTTCCTTTTATGAGAACTGCAAAGATGCCTCACTTTTCTCTACAGTAATAGTTTGTTTAACCAAAGAGGCGCCACATGGATGGCTATTTAAAAGCACTAGAAGCTATGCAGATGGATGCCTTATTCAAACATGATTTTCTCAAGTATTAAGTTTGGTTTATGATATCTTGCACCTTAATTTTGAAGAAGCCAAGAAAATTTTTGATATATTTTTTGACAGAAACAATGGCTGGAAGTATTTCACTGGACACAACCTTGGCAATCCTTCAATCATCAGCAGCTGAAAAAGATAGTGCATCTGAGGTATGGTATGAAGCATAGGAAATTTAGCACAGTTAGTGGGGGTATTGTACCGGTGAGATGGCCCAGTGGTTAGAGCATCTGCCTCACAATCGGAAGGTTGTTGGTTTGAGCCCTGGCTGAGTCATACCAAAGACTTTTAAAATGGTACTCGCTGCCTTCTTGCCTGGCGCTCAATAAATGAGAAAGGAGTGGGGAAGTTAAACACGCGGAGCTTCCAATGGACCAGCCCCCTGCTGTAGCCTTCACTGCATTTGCAGACGCATGGCCTAGGTCTAAAGAAACAGAGATAGGCGCCACCCTATGCGCCATTGGGTGTGGGAAGGACTTTGACTTTTTTTGACTTGAGTGGGGTATTGTTCTTGGCTTTTGGGGGCATTGTGACATTATGTTGCCCTAACAGAGCTATTAGCAAAAAGATTGCTAGAAGACAATGCCTTGAATTTACTGTACAGTAGAGGTATTTTCTGTGAGGCAGAGGAAATGCAATATTTATTCCATGACAGAAAATGCTGTGTCAAAATTCTTCTATTTCTGCCTCCAACTTTTGGACTAATGGGTGTTAGGTAGATTTATTGATATGAGTTAAAACATCTTTGAAGTTAAATATGAAATGTTTATTAAAGAAGAGTAATATAGAGTTATTTAAATTTTTATATTTGTGCTTGCCAAGTAAATAAATATTTTCTTTGGCAGGTATTGGCAAATCAACTTCTAGATTGTAAGGTGCAAATTGATGAATTCCTTGAACAGTATATAAGTGAAAGAAAGATGTATCACTTGCGGAAAATCAAAGCTGACAAAATGGCAGAGCTTGTTAGGAGAGGGCCTCAAATGCAACAGCAAGGACAGTCATATTACGGAACTGGTTATGGCAGATATTGATTGACACTGTTGATTTTGAAAGTAATCATAAAAAGAACTAATTTGCTCTCTAGGTGAGCAGCAACCTTATGTCCAATATATAAATTATTATGGATTCTAACATATCAATCTAACTTTTGTACATAAAGCTTCTGGCAAAAGCTGGTCTTGATTTCTTGGAATAAGACTCATAACAAATGTTAATTTTTTCTTTGCTCCTTGATAACAGAATGTCAAACACCTTATTTGAAATCTATATTTTAGCAACACAAGGGCTTTATTTTGAACAAAAAATATACCATTCTCTTATTCATTTAATTTATGATGTAAGTCAACCCTATAACCCATATAAAATAACTTGTATAAAATGAAATGGCATTTTAAAGGAATAAGGAGAATAAAGACAATATGTAGGATAGAAATTCAATGAAATGTAAAAATTACACATGGGATAACAGGTTTTTCAATGCAGTATTTAATAAAAGTTCTGTATCCATCTGATAGTAAAATAACAGGAGTATTAGTATTTGATGTAACAAGATTTATAATTGTCATGGATGCTAGAAAATCTATCTTGAGGTAGTTTGATGGCTGTGCACACCTAGCTCATTTAAGGTCTGTGATTGGCATCAGTCATCATACATTTACAAAGAATAAAAAGCAACAAATTATCTTCTATTTAGCAGAAAATTGTTTAATTTATCAAAAAGCAAACATTTGAGCTATAAATGCTATAAATTTGAGCTAGGAATGCTATAAATGAATGTGTACATCTATAAATAAATGTAAGTACTTTGAGGATAAATCACAATGGCTCCAATTCATCTTCTAATGCATATGATAAAATATAATGGTTGATAGTTGATAATGCTAATTTATAATTCCAATAGAAATATAACCGCACAGCTAGTCATCAAAATTTACTAAAACATTAGTCAAAGTACTTAGCTCCAGGCAAAACACATAGCATCTCATACAGCAAGTTTGCTGCTGTTAAAGCTGTTGTTCCATTTCTATCATATGGTGGTGAAACCTAAAACAGAGAATCTTTATAGTTAACTTTTCAAGTAATTTGAGAATACACACTATTTTACAGCAGTTAATTGTCAGAGAAATTCTCTTTAGGCAATGTTTGACCGGTTGGCCTAAATCATGAGATGTGGACCACAATTTAATCACACAACAAAAAGTTCTTTAAAATATGCTGGATGATTTCAAAAATAATTGTAATATGTATATTTTCTTGGTCTTGTCTGTAATCACCAGCACAATACACCCAGAGTACAATGGCGCTCAGCAACTTAACAAAGTGGTCACAAATAGCTTAGCCTTTCTTTTGTAGTTGTTGATGCTATACTGGTGCAGAATTCTTTTCACAAGCCATATTGAAATTTGTAGCTATAAATTTTATCTTGTAGCTCAGAGTATTTTCAAATCTATAAATATTATTAGCATTTTGCATCATTCACTATCCAATTTCAAGATAGAAAAGCCTAATAAAATGAAAGTGTTTCATTGCTATTCTTTGGCAGTCTGATACTCCACAAACTTCAATCATACTTGTATTTCCTTATTTTCTTTAAATTTCAAAAGAATAATTTAAAAAGTTTAGTTTGTTTTGAAAATAGAGGCATTCATTTAGATAAAAATTCAGTTTGGTCACATCAGCTACCAATTCCATGGAGAAATAATTGTACATTTTTTGAATAGTATTATAAGCCATTAAAAAAAAATTTCTAGGTCCATTGTTTCCATACTTTTGTACCCTGAGTGTAGGTTATTACTTGGTAAATAGACAGACTTTGAAGACCTTTTGTGATTGACAGATAGAGCTTCAATTATGTTGGCATGCTCATTGCACCAACCTAATATGGCTTGTGATAGCACTCAACAGTTGACATAATTTTCCAATCTATCATTATGTGTGTATCAACATTATTGGATCTCTTACCTCAACAAGATCACACCCAATAATATTCAGTCCCCTTAACCCTCTGATTATCTCAAGAGCTTGTATTGTTGTTAGTCCACCAATTTCTGGGGTTCCTGTGAACATGGTGATACAAAAACTATTACAAAGCTGATTTCTTAAAGCAACTGCAATGATACCCTATTTATTTAGCTTGATGCAGGCCTGTTTCTATATTTTATCTGGGGTATAGATATGCAGGTATTCTATCTGTTTTCAAACTTGATTTCTTTGAACATGATTGTGGCTGCATTGGTTTGTGCATAATATGATACAATCTGGGGTAAAGCTAAAGGGAATTTTTAGAGGGGTGGTCAACCCTAATTTGCCATCAAACACAACTTCCCTAGAACCAAATTTGCCAACAAAGTGATTTTCATACATTTTTCAGTAATACAATGTAAACCAGCACTATCCATGTTTATGATTTCTGTGTATAGTAAAATAAAATAAAGTGATACTATGATATTCGATAAATAATAGTATATTTCTCCACTAAAATACATGATAACTACATCTAAATGCAATATTCATAACTTTAGCAGTAAGACAATAAAAAAGAGAGACATTCTAGTGTGGCTTCATCCTTGAGTGACAAGCCAATCGATTTTCATTCACTTAGGTTTACAGTATCTCAATCCCTCCTTTGCTCCCTTTAGGTAAATAGTCTGCCTCCCACTTGATGACATAAAAGTGAATGTTCAAACAATTAATATCAATTAAATAAAGAAATTAGTGGTAATGACAGAACCTGTTCCAGGACAAAATGCAGGGTCTATTGCATCAATATCAAAGCTTATATAGACTGGGCCATCTCCAATATGTTGTTGAACTTCTTCCATTAGTGGCACTAGTGATTTCCACCAGCATTCTTTAGCTGGAAAAATTTTGAAGCCCTAGTTTGATCAATAATACAGATTTTTGAAACATCCTTCCAAAAATATCATTCCAAATATCAAAAATATCATTACAATTATATCATTCCAAAAACAAATCTTCAAAACCTAGCAAAATTCTTCAAACAATCTTTTTATGTTTACCAACCAATAGAAATAGTGTGAAGTTTAATATTATAAATAACAGTAAAATAATTCAATTAGAAATATAGAAATGAAAAGTCAATCACATGATTCATATTGTTCTAGAAGTTAAATAATAAAGGTAGTATTTACTAGCTTCCTTGGCAAAATCCAATCTGAACTGTATCCAGATCCTCGCAAACCAATCTGGACGACACGATTGCAATCCAATAAATCTTCCTCAACAGCTAATAAGAATGGATTTCCATGATGAATTTTAGCATCTGCCATTGGACCATACAAATCTGTGTGAGCATCAACATGTATCATGCCAACTTTGCCATACTTCTCCTATTGAAAACATATTGGATTTTTAGCTAATAAACTAGCTATAGATGATGCCCACTGAATGCAGTCATAATCTGCAAATTAGCCTTGGAAAAACAAGAAATGTCTTTGCTTGCTGCTCATGCTCAGATGATCATTGATTGATGACAAAGCATGTCGCTGCAAAGGAGCGTGTGACCCTCTGACGTATGTGGTTGGATTGGTGACAGCTAATAAAATGTCATATGGCCCCTTATACAGGTTGAGGAGCTCTTTTTTCAAATTTAAAATTGCAAAGTGCACCTCTGCAGTTCACAGCATGCCCTTGCTTGTATGTAGGGGGGACATGCAAGGTTGCCTCTCAGCATATCCCCCCTGCACAAAATGATTCCTGTGCTCCTGCAAAAGATAATGTTGTTGAAGTAGGAAGTGGACCCCTCCTATTGATAGGTCAAATTTGCCTGTCTCACAAACTCAAAATATTAGCTACTCTTGATATATTGTGTGGAGTCCAAGAAAAGCCCGCAAAATGATAATAAAATGATATCAATTATAAAAAATGTAGATTGCAAACATTTAATAAGTGCAACTTCAATGGTGACACTTACCCTGAAAAAAAATTGGAATTAGACAAGCAGAAATACGCATCTCTGCAACTAACAGCATGACATTTGTGCTGGTGCCAATTCTTGGTCTGGGTGAATGTAGCCATTTAGGAGGCACTTATTGTTAATTTTTTGCAATCTATGACTCTATTGAAAGTTAACTATGATATTTGGTATAAAAGTGCTTCTACTCACTTTCATGGCTTGCAAGATTGGATATGAAATTGTGTGGTCTCCTCCCATAATCAATGGTTTGCAGCCATTTTCAATCAGCTGTGCAGTTTGTCTCTTGATCTGTTCTACTGCTTTTGGCAAATCAAACATGTTTATAACCATATCTCCTACATCTCCCACCATTAATGAATCAAATGGTGATGCTCCTATATCAAAAATAAAACGAATAAGGCTCATATGGATTGTGACAGTTTGTATTCCCAAAATGATGTGTATTCTCTGAGTGCAGAAATCAATAAACATTGATAAATAGGAAAATCTCAAATTCTGGAAATATTAATGGTGTTTTATGAAGCATCTTCAGTTAAAGGCATGATATAGATGATTTTTTAACAAAAGCACAATTAGAAGTTGTATCTATGATGCATATTTAGGTGCCAAATAAAAAAAGCTCTCAATAGCTTGAGTTTTAAAAACTTTTAAATATCTAAATAGTGGCAGTGAATTATTTAAATAGTGGCAAATGACTTACCAGTTGCATTATTGAATTTTCTGACAATAACTGATTCTGTTCTTATTTGCCTGGGGCCCATCCTGGTTCCTGAGCGGTTTGTTGTTCCAGCATCCAAAGGAACTCCAACAAAGCATGCATCTAAACCTGCAGTAAATTGCGGTACAGACTATCACTGGGAAGTGCAGCTTTATTATACATTAGAAAATAAGAGCCACAAGGAATTTCATTGCCAAATCAGAGAGAACAGCCAGGTTTACAACTCACCATTCATCATCAAGAAGTCAGTGCATCCATACAAGTTTGATGAAGCAATTGCTATAGACATACTAATGCTGCACAGTTGACAAAGGTGTCATGGCCAGGGGGTAGGGGACATGGTCCTTCAAATTTTAAAAAACATTCAACAGCAAAAGTCTGAGTAATTTCATATGAAGCATTACAATTTCCAAAAATCTAATGATCTCAAAAACAAAATTTTTGGATTTTTGGAAATTTTAATGTTTATAATATATTACATTACTGAACATGAAATGCTAGTTGGACATGAGAGAACAGCCTGAGGAAATGGGGGTCAGGGGGCTTGCCCCTAGAACAATTTTTCAGGATGATGCCCTCCAGAACATCAGAAAAACCCCTCTTGCAAAGCAGAAGCACTGAATTCTGTAGCATAAAATTGCTTGTTTCTTTATTGACATTTATAGGGAGGAGGAAAGGCGCTAATGTGGTTTCAGACCTCACTGATGTCTGCCACGTTGGCAATTACTACATAGGGAGTGTGTGGGTGGGAAAAGGAAGGCAGATGTGAACAATCCCATTTAACATTAGTTACGAAAGGGTTAGGGTTAGGATTTCCAAAGGGTTAGGGTGACTCAAAGGGTTAGGGTTAGGAATACTCAAAGGGTTAGGGTTACTCAAGGGATAGGGTTACTCAAGGGATAGGGTTACTCAAGGGTTAGGGTGACTCAAAGGGTTAGGGTTAGGGTTGGTATGTGCGCCATTATGACATTTACCAAATATGGTAAAACACACATACTTTTGTGAGTGCTTTATCTGATGACTCAGTAATTGGTAGCTTTGCTAGACCTTTCATTATTTATCTGAGTTCAGTTGATAATTTGCAGCTGTTTGATGTGTAACCATTTGGTGTTGACAGAATTCTTCACATCTGCTTGTGAAGTCACTCCCCTTCTTATTAGTCAAAAGCCCAAGCCCCTCACAACAGGAATGACTTCTAAAAATTGTAACAAGGGGGGCTCTAGGTGCAATATCAGAAAGTGGCTGTGGCCCATTTGCAGCCACATCCATATTTTTGAAGATGGAGATATGATAATTTAGTCTAATTGTGATATAATATATAGCCGACATGTACAAAGAACTCAATTGCCATATAGTAGTGAGGAAATCCATCTTAGCAATACCATACAAAACATTGGAAGCAAGGTCAATGAGCTTAGATAAGCAAGATTGATACAAAAATTTGGGGGGGGCTGAGCCTCCCTCCCCACCCCCCAACATGAACAATCATTTAAACAAGGGGCTCCACCCCCTGAGTCCCCCTAGAAATTACCCCTCCCTCACAACCTATCAACGCTCTTGTGTCTGAATCTGAGTTTTGACAATTTTAACAATTTTTCATCTAACTTGCATTTGAATGCCATACTCTGCAATCAGGACTATGATTAGTAATCATCGGTCATGAAGCTTCATGCAGACAATGGCATTTTTGAATGACATCTCGAGTTTACAGTATCACTTACCTAACTAATGCACAACATAGTGTAGTTTAACCATACCTAATTTTAAGGAAATTTTACCACTGCACATTTCACAAGAAATGAAGCATTCTGAGGGGGTAACACCAACAGGGGGCCTGGTATATTTGTGCCAGCACGTATTATGGGTGAGATATTTTTGCAGTAGCTTAAAAAATAATGTTAAAATTATTAAAAACAGGGATACCGTAAATGAAAAGTCAAGTAAACTGAGCAGTTGCATTTCACAGTACATTCCGTGATCTGGTAACATTGCTTTTAAGAAATTTAGGTCTATAAGGTATTCTAAGATTTTTGAATATTTTTTGTCATGGTTATGGGGCATTTTCCAAAGGAGATGTTGGACAAGCAGTTACACTTTGCAATATGCACGTACAAAAACGGTCAGGACTCTTTTCTAAGTATGACCAAAATGGCTAAGCACCGTTCTTATCACTGCACATTTCATAATTTATCACTGCACGTTTTGAGTTTATCACTGCACAAATTGGTTATCACTGCACACTAAAATTAGGTATGAATTTAACTCCAAGCGTAACAGAACCAAATGTAAAATCTACCAACCCTCTGAGGTTTGGTGAATAGGCAACCGCATCATTGAAGCTATTCCACCACACCTCGGGGCAGCAACGCCACTTAGGGGCTCATTCATTTGCGGAGGAACTGGAATCCTTCTATGTTTCGAGCTTACATGAAAGCATCTCCCACATATTCTGCTCATATATTGGAATCTCTGCATATTGGCGGCAAGGTTGGCAGGTCCAGAGCAGCTGAGTGTAGTCAAGTGCACGAGAGCGAGACAAATTGCTGCCAACGACCATTCTCACGAAATGCCAACCAAAATCAACCCTATAACTAGGCACACAAATAGGTGAAGCCAGCAGAGTATTGATGACAATAGACTGTTTTGGAGGTTAACATTACAATTGACGAATGCTTTTCGAAATTTACGATTTTTTTGGTTGAGATTGTTTTCAAAATTGCATCAGCCATGAATTTTGTCACTTACGTCACACGAGACATTTTACCAAATTTTTCCAAAAAATGGAGAAATTAGCTAAATTGTTCAAGTTGCTTTGAAACTTCAACGAAAAATGATTCGCTCTTGGAAGCTGAGAGATACTGGGATGATTAATGTAGGTTTTGCTGGATGCAGAGTTATTTTGTGAATATTAAAGCTCTGTGCATTTAATTTCATGACAAACACATTTTCAGTTCATTTTAGGATGTTTTCATTAGCATTTTAGCCACTATCACAAAATTTTCACTTTGGGTGTCACGTCCGTCTCGTGAGAATGGCCCAATTCTTCAACAGGATAGCGAACCATGTAACATATCATTTCTTCAGAATGCATTATATTCATTTCTTCAAAATAAAACGCAACTGCAATCATAACGCCCATTTGCACACTCGATTTGCAGTAATCGGGTCCGATATTGAGCAGATTTTGCATATAACAAGGTATTCAGAATAGCATAAACCATAATAATATTAAGGTAGGCCTCTGGTCGAAAATTGGTCAGTTTTCCCTTTCCTGCATTGATAAGAAGTGGCAATAAGAGTCATTTCCTTTCAGAAGCAATGATATCAGTAAATCTTCTACAGTATTTCCTCCACTTACGAATCTGAAAAAAGTATTCGAAGAGCATTTCTTCTTCAAAAAGTTTTAGCGTTAATTCGACCTCTGCCCTCCAAAATTGCTAGTTGCGCGTCATATATGGTGTGAAAGATGGTGTAAAACAACTTTGGTTTAGAAAATTTGAGTTCACATTCCTCACTCGGCAGCTGGAGACCTGACACCCCCCAAGAATTTTTCTTAGCACCGCCCCTGCACGGAACAGCGCCTTCATGGTGACAGTCTTTCGAATTCTGTGGATTCTTATGGTTATGCACTCTTCCTTATAGGAGTCACGTTCATAAAACTACTAAAGCTCAGAATTGCTAAAATTTAAGAATAACACAAGAGAAATAGAAGGCTGAAATAAATTAAGACTGAGAATATTGATAGTTACAAATCAAGACTGAGAACATTGATGTTTACATACGGGACTCTAAATCCATATTGGTAATGTGGAGGAGCTTGTTCATTTGAGTTATACTTCACTACACAATCCTAAAAGTTTTAGGATGGTGCATGACGATGATTATGAATTAACATCTTTGCAATATTATCACCTTTGACTGGAGGCAAAGAGTATAAAGAAATGAAACTTTTGTTATGATAATGAAGAAATTGTTTCTGACCAATAAATTTCGTTTGCGAAGCAGCTTTTTTGCAATTTTTTTCACTTAGTTGATTACGTCAACCTTTGAGGGAAATGCAAAAGTTTGAAGTAAGTTTTTCTCGAATAAGCCCTCCCCTCTAAGAAACCTCCACCCAAAAATTCATTATTGCAAATATGCCCCCGGCGCTTATTCGAGGATTTACGGCTATGCCATCCAATCAGATCTGTTAGCAAAAATGAAGAACACTTTAGAGATAATAAAACTTTATTTGAAATTTTGCTATAGTACCAAAAGTTGGTAACATTTAGAGAGTTGCCACATCTCAATTTTTGGTTGCCAAGAGGCACAGAAAAGTACCAAAATTTTCAAATTTTGTAGCTAAAGAGCCACATTGGCAACCCTGCCTTGGATCCTCAAATTGTTCTACTCACTTTGCTCACAAGGGGGGACTCGTACTTCTCTTTCGCTTCAAGATCTCTAAAATCTTTCAGCAGCCCTGGGAGTTATCAATACCGTCCCATTTCATTAGTGCTCTAATATTACGTCGCTCCACATGTAATTTTGACCATTCCTTACCAGCACGCCTCTTTCGCGCACAATTTTACACTTCTATCTCGGAAAATAGATGTATTCTACACACAGAGGATTTTTCATGTGCAGCTCTACACAAAATGTCTACTTCTGAAAAAATTTATGCAGTTTAAACGAAAAAACTGTGCAATTCAAGGGTGCATAATCTAGCTAAAAATGGTTGGAGAAACACAACTAGGAATGGAATTGTTAGAGATAGTAGCATTTCTCTATCCCATTTTGTGAAAAGGAGGGGGTTCAATCCTATCGGAAAACCAGGATTTCAACACAGCATCACTGGATTTTATGTACAATTCAACATTTTTCTAAAAAATACCCTGCCTACGCATACCATAAATCTTCAAATTTTCCACCTGGGAGATTATTTAATTTTTGGATTTTTGCAAGGGGGCTCATTCGAGGGTAGGGTTTATTCGAGGAGGTACTTAAAAACTTTTCTGGTAGTTGGTCGTATGTCAGCTGTAATCTTTCTATCAAAAATCTATAACTTTGATGTTACAAATACAAGCAATAGGGTGTGTTATGAATGGAATTGCTATCAGTGGCGGCTCGTGCTAATGGGCACTATGGGCAATGCCCCCCCACCGAAAAATAAATGAAAAGAAAAAACTGTACAATTAAGCTATAACAGTGAGAAAAATATAAAATGTTTTATCCTAGCATGTTTTCAGGGGCGCGAGATTCAATTACTTCTCATTGTGTTGACTTGAGCCTCGTACGTAAGCATTTAAAAAATGATGTCATTTTCTGGGCAAACTAGATTCTGCCCTTGGAATTGGCTACCTGACATGCGCAATAGCAAGGATCAAAAGCCCAATGCCGAAAAAAGAAGTAGCCGATTGGCTGAAATTGACGAAATTTGGGCAAAACACGTTTTGCCCTCCCTGGTACAACAACAACAACGACCACAACAGCTCTGAAATGTAAACATACAAGGGACGTTCTCTCCGAGCATGCTAGTACAAAAGATCTCGATTAAACTACTCGCAATCTTCAGTAATACTTGCTGATCACTGAACTGACTGGTCAATACTGCAATCAAAGTTGTTGAAGGTAGTTAAAGTTCTTCGCCTGTGTCATTAAATGGAGTATTGGAGGAGAAGCATCTAGGCCCTAATAGGCCGCGTCTCGCAACAGGATCTTGTATTAAGACAGTTTCCATAAGCAATCAATGGCGATTGACTGCATCAAGTTCTATGGTGCTTTTTAGATGGCAGTACTCAGCGATTCACGGCAAAGTTGTTACTTTAGGTACATCGTTTGATTTTGTAACTCAAATGTTGTTTGGGACTAATTGCAATTGAAACATCTCATTTATCACATCATTTTCAGAATATGTTAGTGTTCAGGAATATTTTGTCTGGAAGATTTTGTAATTTGTTCAGTTAATTTGTCGCATGCCACCAGATGGTGCAAAATCTATGTCCATCAAATTTTTTAGCCATTTGAATAGCATTCTTAATTTATGTTTGAAACCTTTGAGAGGAAATATCTGGGATATTGAAGTTTTTGATGGTGTATTATCACAATATTTCTCAGGGTTGAATTCAATGGATATCTTAGTTCAACCACCTTTTGAGAATGATTCTTTTCTAGTTTTTAGGTGTAGAAAATACTTTGAATAATTTCTTTTCCTTAATG